>JBBPRI010000210.1:0-33437 GCA_038092955.1 Boletus pseudo-olivaceus | reverse complement strand
GCGGTGCTGAGCAATGCCGAGCGGAGTGTCAACACAGCTGACTGTGACACAGCGTTATTTTTTCGTGACATTCTGTGACTGGCTAAGTATGTGGGTGGCTAAGTATCTGGTAGCCAATAGTAGACCGGGGCCTAGTCATGGGCCTGTGCCTGGCTGTGCCTCCGAAGCCAGGGCTTGAAGTCAGGACCTGAGGGTGATACTCATCCGGACTTCCTTCCTTACGGTTTGGCCAGACTGCCCATACCCCTCAAACAGAGGGTGTCTAAGAATGAGAGAGGGAATGAAGCATTCCAATAGATGAATGAATGCAGCGTCGGGCAGTCCGGCCAAACCGGGTGGCGGCCGCAGTATTAGGATCATCTTCAGCGACCTATCGGAGTTTGAAACATTTTGCCAAGCACCTACTGCACAGCCCTTCAGCGAGGGGCAGACTGATTTAATTTCCCACTGGGACCGATACGCTCCCAGTGCCTAGAAAGTGTGGAATGAACCAGTGACGTTTGAAAAACAAGAGGTATGAGTCATTAGATGAGGTTGAACTATCAAAAGGCATACTCCAAAGAAATATATCAATCCGTAATGGTTACAAGAATGAAAGCAAGGTAATGCATATACAGAGCGAAAACGGATAGGGACAGACTCGGACGTCGACCGTCTAGTCGACCCACTCTGGCTCAACCTTGAGTTTGGCCTTGGGCCAGTATTTACCTCCTGCCAATCCTTCTGCTTCCATCCGAATCTTGACCGACCGGTGCAACTTGACTTTGACCCCTTCCTTGTTCTGCATGGGGATATGCCTCCCCGAGCCCATATTGACACTACGCAGGGAAACTCCGGGTGAGCGAAGCGCTCATACACACACACAACACGGGATGTTGACTTACACCAAGTCATTGTTCCAGTGATCGTCGTCGTCTCTCTGGTAATGCAACTTTTGTGGGAAGATTTCCAGAAGCCACCACCACGGCGAGATCTGTAGTTGGTCGTATATAGGACAAACGGCATCTGCCAGGTCTTCATGTTCTTCGTTGACAAACATCCCATCATCGCTGCAGGCCACCATCGTCGAATCGCCGTTAGTGACCTGGGATCTCGGTACAGACTGTCCCTTCGTCGAATCTAGTGTACCAGGTGGCGATCGAAGTGATGGCGTTTGGAAGATCGCCGGAGGACGGTCAACCACGTGCGGATATAAGGCAGCATCATCCATGCCAATTTGCCTGAACATGGAGCGGTGGAACATAATCCCCGTGTTGGCGAGGAAACACTGTCTGATCATCCACCGTAACGAAATCCGCGCCGTACTGTTACGGGTGCCGTTTTTGACAGATCCACCGCCGACGTCTGCATGACGCTAAGTACATTGCTGACAATTTGTCTATGATGATGGACATACCGCAGTGAGCGCCAGTGAACCACACCTCTTCAACATTAGTCTCGGCGATTGTTTGGGAGTAATATTGTTCGAGTTCCGGTAAGGATGACTCGTGATGATGACCATTAGTGTGTTCCTTGATAGCTTTCGGCAAGGACGGCACGTGGAGTTTCTTTATGCTAAGCGGCATCTCATGGCGCTTGACTCCGCGTTTGCGGTCCTCTTTTGTTGACCGATTGAAGTAGTTTGCTTTGAACCGGCTGTATAACAAGATTGGGGATTAGCTGTGGTTGAATGAGAAACAAAGTATGACATACACTCGACGCTCATCCAGTGCCAGAGCGTGTCTGAAGTACCGAATGTTGTCGTTGGCCTTCGTGAACGGCAATCTGCGAGGAATTATGCCGACGGAATTAACCGTGTCCCTAACACGTTCGAGGGGAACGGCGTGTCAATATTATGGTACGTGTCTTCTTCGAACCTCGAACTTACCAAACACCCACAAATTCAATGGACACGTTAATGGAAAACGCTTTCTTGAATGCTGTGCTTTGCTCCCATCCAAGGTCATCATCTTGGGAGTACATCTTGTACGCAAAAGGGACCTGCTGATGATTGCATCGAGGTAGCAGACCGACTTTGTGGATCCTACATGATAGAAAGGATCAGGCATGTAAAAAACTGCAAGATTGGCAGACTTACATCCCAGCCAGCGCACGGGCAGTATAAGCACCTCTCGAGAACCCAAAGACACAAATCTTATCGCCCGCTTCATCTACGAGGCCAGTTCAGTCTGGGAAGATTCAAGTAAATGCCACGTACAATTCTGCATCAAGAACTCGTAACCACCTAAAATTTGGTAGAAGTAAATAACGTGAACAAGTCCGGGGAAACGAGCGTACCCATTACGTGTGCATCTAGGTGATTCCCTACCATCATGTCGAGGGTCTTGGATAGCTTGGCCATGAGCGGGGTCGCTATCTGAGGGATAGTGTAGGTGCCTATCCCAGCCTACCGAAAGGAATCGCCTGGTCAAAGACAGTTCGGCTCCCATGCAGCGAACAACCGACCTGGTAGTAAACCATCTGCTGTGCGGGGTCATCCTTCTTTAGCATGGAAAAGAGCTGGATGACGTTCGAGTTCTGTAGATAGTGCATTATCAGACAAAACAGTGGGAGTATCTCGGGGCGAGCTTACGTCTGCATCGAACTGGTCGCCCGTCCCATCGAAGCAGAGGACCAACGTGCGGTGTGTATGAACCGGAGGTATCACATCGTCCGTGGCAACTACTGACGACGGCGCTGACGGCGAAACACCACTAGCCACAAGAGTCACGGGCGAGGCCAACGGTTCGCCGGACGACGAGGAAAGGGGAGAGATACCATCGACCATAGTAGAGGCAAGCGCTGGGAGAAGGTGGTTTACCCCTTGATCATACTCGGCCCTTTAAGTACCGCTCTAATGTTCGTGGAAAAAGAACCAACGACCCTGATCGTTGGACCCGAACAACGGAAGCAATCGGATACCGGTGCTTCTGCGTCGTTTCCCACCAATTGAACATGGCTCCCAAGCCCAGCTCAGCGTGGGTCACCGGGTCAGCGACCCACCGAGCACCGTGATGCGGTGGATACGGACGAGCGCAGATCAATGATCCCTGGTATCCCCGGCGGTATCTGATGGCCAATCCCGACTCCGTGCAACCTCGAAGACTGTCATTGAACGATTGTTATCTCAAAGCGCTCGAGTGTTAGACCCAGGGCCAAGGGCGTGTTTCTCGGGCCAGTTACATGAGCGAGGCGTACTAGGACGCTTCAAGCCACCGCCACACAATTTGCATCTACGGGATTCCTGGTCCGTCATGTTTCCAGTCCAACTATACCAGATCACGAACGTTTAGGTAACGAGTTGGACAGGCGTTGAATCAAATAACGGTTCACTTACCTGACGCCTAACCTCCCGTATGTCCTCGAGCAATTGGGATATTGGACACTCGATGAAGGAAACTCGAATCTTGAAAGTCGGTGTAAACTTGGCAGGGACGATGCTTGCACTCGGCATCAGACAATTGGGCCTCGGGTGACTTGGAACCCCGAAAGTTTGCAACTCGGCGGTGTGTGGACGACTCTAACGTTTTGGCTAGGCTTTGTTTCGCAGATTCGGAGCATACTTCAAGTGGGTGATTTCCAAGCCCAAGGCTTACGTGAGATCATTGTCTGCCGGGTGGAGCAACTGGCCCGGCAACAGGCAAGCACCGGCTAAGTCCACCAAATTCGGACCGCTACGACGTTCTGAAATGTCATTAATATTGATGATTAGTACTCTTTGCACGAATACTCGCTCGACTCTCCTTCAAGTCTCAGTGGATCACCTCCGCCTATGAGATGTCGTCCCGCTGCAAGGCGTCCAGGCAGGTAGATCGTTTGCCATCCCGGAACCGTGGCCAGTAAGATTCTGATTGGTCGATAAAGAATGACACCACGGTCGCAAAAGCGTCTCCGAGGTACATACATACAAGTACACAGCAAGGTGACAGGTCAGATGCTTACGCTCATGGCGTTCATCGTGTACGAAATTTCCAGGTAGAACCAGTGCCAAGGTACTACCATCTCAGTACGCCATCGTGCACAGCTGCCAGTGCTGTAGCGTTGACTTGCACTTGTCTTCACCATCGCGTGCAAGTCTTTTGAGGCAATCACAGGCTGGCACACTTGTGTACCTCTATGACGCTGTCTTCATCGTCACGGTAAGGATATATCGAACAGCTGAAGAGCTTACAGGAAAATTCCAGGCGGGCACACAAGTTACAACACGTGGGTACGAGAACAGTATGCGGGGGTGGGTGCATCGAGGGACCCCGAACCCTTCATGATGATAGATAGGCTCACGGAGGCCTTTGACGGCGCGTCTACTATCGAGGCGATGAGCCAAAGTCCACATCATTCAAGTGGCATTTGAAACTCACAGGGCCATCTGTCTACACTGACAATAGGCAGTGTACTAGTGATCATATCAAGCGTTCCTGCGATAAGGTGCCGCTGTGCAGTGGAATCAGGGGTCTGTAGAGCTTTCGCAGTACGGCAGCCCAGAGAATACGTCCTCGAATTTGTCCTCGAGTATCCGAGTCCGTACATGGCTATGAACCACTTGTCCTGTAAATTCGAAAAAGCGCCGAGAAATGGAAACACCGTATATACGCAGCGATGACTATGTACTTCAATTCGTGCAGCAACACAGAACAATGTAATACATTACACGTTGGACGCAGTGACTAGATTATATACACATTTACGAGCGACAAGTTGATCACATTGTGAGAAGGAAACAACGAAGGGCACCTAGCATGATGCCCACGACATGGACTTGGACACGAACGTCCAGCCATACATCAAAACCCGAGTTGCTCCATGAAACTTTGCCAGGCCGGGTGCAACACGGTACTCTCAGGTGAACCAGGAGGGTGAAATGGTTGTGGCTGAGCCGGGTGAAACGTGTTCGGGGCCGATGCCTTGGAAACCTCCGAGTCGACACAAAACTCGCTGAACTGCGTGTCTACCATCGATTGCGAGAATTGTTCGGGGGTAGTGTAGTCGAGTCCACCTGTGGCAGTGGACGACGCTTGAAACCCGTCGAAGCTTTGCATATCTTGCATGATCCTGGGATGGATACTCGATGACGAGAGATCGAATGAAGAGTTGGAAACGCGTGAGGGATTCGTGATGTTACACGAGTTTGAGTAGGGTGTGGCGGGGTCAGGAGAGGACGTTGTGGAGTGACAGCTCGAGGGCGAAGGTGCATTGCTAGTCTGTGAAATAAGACTTGTCGAACCACCTCCCACTCTATCAAGCTCTGCTCGGGACAAAATACACTCCGAGCAGGGGTGGTAGACGTTCTCGTGGCTTTTGCGCCATACCTTCTCGACATGTTCCTAGGCTTGGTGTTAGCCTTCGAGATCCACAAGAAAAGGTGCGAGAGGAACGCACCAAAAGGACGGAGGCAATTCTGGTGGTCGGAGCCGCCTTCTTAAACACCTCGTACACCACGTTGATCTCATGCAGCGACGACGCGGCCATGTTTGAACTGGGTGCACGAGTCACAATCATGCACATAACAATCTACAGGGCACACGATCAGACATTCCAAGGTGCATGACCATGCTTAGTTCAACGCACGGCGGCTGAGAATGCCTGGGACCATATGATCGGTATCCGCGCTATAATGTCTGGAATACAATCCACTGCGGATGAATGGCTGACGATGAGCCGCCACGCGGACCGATACATGGCCATGACAGAAGGACCATATCTGTGTCTCAGCAGGTTTCCGGGAGAATCTTGCAATGCCTGTGAGAAATAACGCCTGTGAATGTTGAGGAGTACTGAGAGAATAAGATGAGCATTGACATACAGACCAAGAGATGTGCGCAAGAGATTACTCACCAGACTCTTTCAGCGTGAGAACGAGGAACCGTTGCAGGACAACTTGAGGTTCAGCTCGAGTGTCCTTTGCACATTGAAGCTGTAGATGGGAAGGAATCGGAAAATCACGAATCTTCCGATCGAGTTCCAGGATCGTGCTGTACGTCGGAATTTTCGCACCAAATGCAGCGACCCATACTTGTTGCAATAATTTCGCGAACCTCCAGGACCAAGAACGCCCTGTCAATGATCGCTTTCACTTACTCAACAATTAAAAGCTAAATCACACTTACAGCCCATCTCTAGCTCTCCTTTAGCGTTCTCTACCGGAAATTCGTCGTCGGGGTATGGCGCATCTATCCAGTCCAGCGAGACGTTTGGAGGTCGGCCGGCATAGAAGCTCTGGGGACGTGTGAGTACCCTTCGGACGACGGTAAGGTTCGCACACTTACGAGCATCGTGTCGATCAGAAACATTTGCCAGAAGAGGGTGCTCCGCTTTTGGATAACACTCTTCTCAAGTTGAAAGCGTGCACTATGGAGGTCTTGTTGTATGTTTAAGACGATGTAACTACATAATATAAATTGCAAGAAAACGTACGGAGTCCCATCTACGCAGGGATGAGCGGACATTTAACATGGTCTAAGAGGTACTCACTCGGTATGCAACCTTGACCGCTAAACCGACGAAGATATAGGGTCGACTGAGGTCCATTAGTAAGTCACTTAGATCGAGCCATGTGGCGTTATTTTCCTGTCTCATTAGTGTTACAGTCGTACGACCACTGCACCTTACGCTTCGGAAGTTGACGTACCAGTGTAAGGACCGTCTGCAAGGTGGAGGTTGTGTAGGGCGAACTAAACTGCATAGCTACGCGGGACAATATGTGGTACTCGTAAGCTTCGATGGTGTAAGCGGGCCGACTGAGATCAAATAGTGATGCAAGGGCAAAAATGCTGAAGAGAAGCGACAGGGTATGGGGGCCTGGTATTGATTCGTAGGAGCTATGAGGAAATATAAGTTGCCGAAACGTCATGAAATCGGTCTACTCACTCTGCACGATAGACACTCCCTAATATCTCTTCAAGCAACTCGTGACGCGAGAGTGGATTCCATCTGGTTAGATTGTCAACTCTTGGTACTAAGGGGAAATTACGAGTTACGAACAACGTTTTCCCCCAATCCACATAAATCTCACACAACCGGATGGCTTCGGACAGCGGTGGGCGGTGGCACATCACGAGTTCCCGCAGCTCATCATCAACTGGAGTGATGTCATGTTCTGATATTGAAGCATTTATCACACGTGGTGGGAGACGTGAATTTTGCACCAGTGCCGCCCATGTTGGTGCTTTCTCGAGGGGACGCTGGTTAGCGGGAGTGTTCGTATAAGATGCCACAAGCAGATGGAAGGATTAGGATTACCCCGATAAGATACTGGAAGGGTGCAAGAAATGCGATCAGAGTTCGAGGTCTCGCAGTAGATTGTAAGGCGTACTTCCGCTCGGGCTGTACTACTCATGAAGCTACTTTCGCCGTGGGTACCGATTGTGAGTGTCCCTGACGAGCGCGTCATCATACCATACCACAAGATGCTAGTTTGAAATACCAAAAGCATCAATAAAAGAATCAGGTTCGGGCTCGCTCGAAGAAGCACCGACGCGAGTTGAGTCTGGTGCGGTTTTCTCCACGCTACTTTGAGAAGTGAGTAAGATGGTACCCGGGGGTAAAGGAAGTGGATCATCAGATGTCTGAGCACGCGCACACCGAAGGGTCTCCTCAAGCTCGCGAATGCGTGCAGACATTGATTCGAGCTTGTTGTGTAGTTCTGCGGTGCCTGTGAGGATTAAGCTGGCAAGGTGTGTTATGTAGTATTCCGGGGTAAAATGGTAAGAGCACCTACCGATTGCCTTTCCCCATAGTCAGAGATCCTTGGGAGAGATTTGAATGTGAACTATAATTATAATACTCTGTATCGTTACCGGTGGGACATATGGTTCCACATCCACGTTTGAGACAGTTCTCGCAAGGAACCTAGAATAAGCCAACATCTGCATCAATTTTAGTGCAAACCAGAACGAAGAAACTTGAAACCTTGCGATCACAACGAAGCTTGAGGCTGTTGCAGAATAGCAATGTAGGAGCCGCGTTACCATGTTGGAGTTGCAAAGCAGGCGTACCGTCTACATTCGGCGCAAGATGTGGGTGCCCGGCCCGGCTTCTTGCGCTCTTTTGGTGCAGGGACATTTGCTTCTGGGCTACTGGTCATACGGATGAATTTCTCAGTGAGAGCGAAGCGACTGCGTTGGTACTTATGTGTGTCGGCTCGGCAAAGCCCGCACTACCCTAATGCAGACACGCTGAGCATCTAGCTAGAGTGACGCCGCTTACATAACCAATATTTCGACCGCAAGTCAACCGAGATTCGTGTAACAAAGTACAGTGACCAGTGGCGCATTGAAACAGTCATGATCGTGGTTCGAAAATTATCGATTGTGACTTTAACCTCCCAAATAGAGGCTCAGCACCGTCATCTGCACACGAACCAGACCGAGGCTCATCAACCCACTGCTGTCTGGCGACTACTGACCAGCTTGTCAATGAGCCCGACCTGTCTGTGAGGCAACTTTGCCAAATTGTCGGAAGTTTGCCTCTTAGACGGTCCAAAGCCGCCAGTCACGAAACGACTTCAGCGTATCCCAACGGAGTATAACAAATAGCCGTCCGTGTGTGAACGGCAAGTAAAGAAAAAGGTTCAACAAGTGCACGAAACAACTTGAAGGTGGCAGGAGTGGAAGGCGGGTTACCGACGGCTCGCGACCCGCCTTGATCTCCACGTTTTGAGTAAGTAGCGAGACGATCATCTTCCCACTAGCACTGCCCTGTCAAGGGCCAAACGCAGACACCGTTGAACAGTTTGGCTCGCTCGAAAAACTGCGAATCTTCCAACGTTCGGTGGGTGGCTGTCAGAGTGGTGGTGTGCCCATACATTTTGGTATGTCATGACGCTGATAGTACTGTCCCAAGTTATTGGCATGATGTCGTTGAAAAGAACAAGGGCGGAGGACTCGAAGCACCGCAGTCCACGCATCATGATCCTGCAATCGACTCTGGAGGGTGGTTAATCAAGGTCGGAGAACCCCCGCCTGAATGCGAGAGACGAACCGTTCAACATATTAGTCTGCACTCTTCATTCGCCTTACATGACTCGAAAGTGACCTTCCTTGCTTGGCAAGTAAAATTTTCGAGTTATTTGGCAGGCTGAGTTGGGGACTTTCAAGTTATCATGATATGCTGCAGGTTCAGACGGCGGGCGGTGAAAGCAGGTGTGTATTGCGAATGGCGCTGGTCTTTCCAAACGTTTATCGTGCCAGTTATCCACAGGACTGATATGTTTTCTCGAAGCATTCAGTGCATCCGGTGGGGATATCTGCACAGCGTCCATGTGATGATGCTCGCGAGGAGAACAGATAGGAAAAGGTTTATTTGTGGTTATCTACAGGATCACTGAGTGCGTTTTCGAACCATCCAGCGCGAGATCTATCAATCAATAGCTATATCCGCACAGCATCCGTCGGGGAATAATTCTGAACCAATAAGCGTCGACCTCCTGTGACACAGCCGAATACAGCCCTAGTGTCGTTCCCGTTGGCAGTGCCGACAACGCAGGGCGTTTCCCACACGACGATGAGTCGATTTTTATTGAAGCACGACGTACGTCGGCCAAGTCGTTGCCACGAAACTCTAACCTTCCCATATACAATGAACCAACAAGTGAAGATTTGTCGCGCTTTACAAATTGTTCGCCCTGAAGTTCATCCCAAATCATTCTTTTCCACGGGGCGGCGCTTGTGGACGAGTTGGCGAGCGTCCAATGGAAGTCGCACAGGCTTTAGAATCAATGTCTATCTCGTGCCTCGCCCGTTCTTGTATTACTTTCTCACCCTTCCTCTCAGCGTTGGGGTACTTAACGGCCCAGGGGGCGATGGCAGAGGTGAACAACGATCCACTCTTCAAGCATGGCCCCCCTCGATATGCCTCTCGCACATTCCAAGTTCTCCCTCAACTCAGCTGCTGTAGCTGGCTTTTTCGGGGGGAAAGAAGCAATCTCGGCTATGGCTACCGTCCACCTCTACGAAGGCAGACGTTTGCTTGGGTGGTTCAATTCCCCAGGAAGTTACACTGTCGCGAAACGTTTCGGTAGGATGGCCAACGCACGTTTCTGGGATGGATTGTTTCCAGGCCCGAACGACTCGCCAGCCGTCTCTTTTGGGCTCGATGGAAAGAAGGGACCCCAATACATCGCAGCCTTGTCCGGGACGGAAATGCGCACGCGACATCTGGCTTATCTGGCGGTGGAACGGAGCAAGGGGTTGGAAGCAGTCGAGATCAAAGGCCCGAGGATGACGCAACCTTGTCACGTTGCCTATCTAGCCATGAAGCACGTCAACTATGAGGCACCCGTTAAATGTCTACCCCTCACGGGCGCCATCCTTGGACTCATCCCAATCGCTGTCAGCGTCGTGACCTGCATCATGTGTGCGCTGGTCTACGACTGGTACAGTTTCTCCATGATTTTGTTCGGTATCATTTCCAGTGGCTGGGCAAGCCTTGTCATTGGCAAAGGAAAACTTGTCATCAAATCTGTCAACAAACCAGCCGATAATGTTCCTCCGGGCCACGGCATATTGAAGGGAGAGGACGAGGTGGTGGTGATCAAAGGGTTAGAGCGGGACGTGAACGCCATCACAAAAGGAGGTTTCGATCTCGAAACGTCTTCGGCACCGACCGACGAAGAACAGGGCACCGTACACAAGCACCACGACATCGGTATATGCTCCCTCTTGCTCATCCTCCAGTTCCTCTTCCAACTTCTCCTCATCCCGCAAGGATCCCTCTTTGGCCAAATCATGTTCGTCACCTCGCTCGGCGTCTCGTGGATGTATAACTCCTACCTATCCTCGTTGGAGAAGGAGAAGATACAAGGAGATATACTCTTCGAGACGCTTGGGCAACCGGAGATGCGCCGGTTCCGCGCTAATACGAGGACGACGATGGCAGTGTTCGTTTGTCTGCTGCTCTTCCATCGTGTCGAGGGCTCGTCCCCGCAAGAGGACCGGACTCGTCGTGTCAAGATCCTCCATTCATGTCTCGCAAACGAGACACCCGTTTGGAAACGGTGGAGGGATAAGGTTGTCGAGCAGCTCCTGAACATCGACGACGAATCCGGGGCGTTGCCCTACTTGGAGGAAGACGATGAGGATCAGAAGCTTCCTGAGTCGGAGAGAAATTTATTGAGACAGCTGCTCGGCGATGCGATCGTGGCGTTTCAAGGGTATTTCAGTGTTCGTGGCGGGTTACCTGATGATTCGACTATAAGTCGCTCAAAGCTTGAAGAAGAATCGAATTACTCCACTTCAGCATGTAACGACATTCATGACAGACCTCCCTAATCGCTGTTGTATTTATGTACTATAGAATACCTGTTATCGGAACCATATCTCAGCATCGTACGAATGTAGGTCGCATTCGTAGCACACATTATCTTTGTACAGGCAGCGTTTTTCGGACCATGACTCGGGACCCACAGAAGAAACATAGCTGTTCCACTAGAAGCTCACGCTGTACACCGTATTCTTAGTTGTTGGCAAGAACCAGTTGTTGATGATAGCGTGCACAGGATCTACGGACTACGTCAGCGCAGTGACGGGCAATGAAAGGTGCCGAAGTTACTGACTATCGTCCTCAATACCTATCACATCATCCTCAGAATCTTCGTCCTCCCAGCCATCTGCAAACCCATCCTCCATGTCATCGCCCACGTCCGGAAGCACTTCCACGGCGGGTGGATCGTGGACATCGATATCGATTTCATGTATATGGGCATGGTGAGCTGTGTCTAACACAACGTTTGCGCATGACGGCTTGTAGGTAAAGTAGATTGCATCGTGTGTGATCTGCAGACAGGAGATGAATGAGAGCAAGCGGTCGTCGTCAAACTTGGACAATCGTGAGACGGACACGCCCGGTTCGGGTGGGCGGTCGGCGGTCAGGCGGTTGAAGTCAAAGTCGGGAGAGATGATGTATATACCTTTCCGCTAGATAACAAGGAACGGGGGGAGTGGGATATCAGTTGAGGTGCTGGTGGCGTGAATGTTGCACTGTACACATACCATAGCGATGGCCAGTTTTCCATTTCGGTCGCCCACTGCTAGATAGTATGAGATTTCTCTGTCGCTTGAAAATGGTTGAAAATTCAGGATGATGGCGATGTCCCGATGGTGGACAGTATTTGATTCGGCAAACAGCCGCTGAAAATCAGGGAGGATGACTAGTTTGCCGTTTGATGTAAGAACAGCAAGATTATTCCCGGACGCCGATACATGACCTGAAAACAAATATCGTCAGCAACCTCCAATCTCGTAGCTCAAGAGTGAAAGTGCTTACATCCCATGAACTCGCTGTGGGAAGAACTATGTGAATGGGAGTTCTGAAGGAGCATTTGGGGGTGTACGACGGACGCCACTAAACCACGAGTCTGTGGTAGTACGTCCCACGTTGCATTGATCAGCTCCCTCGTAGACAGGTGGTACAGCAACGCTCCACCTTCCCTCGCGAAAATACGCAATCCACCCCCACCACAGATAAACACATACAGGTCGTTGAGTTCGACGTAATTGATGGCGGCTAATGTCACGCCGTGGTGCAGTTGTTGAAGATCCCGAATGACCGAAACCAATTGCGATCTCGGGACATCCCAGAGATACGCATTGTTCCTCGCCGTGGCAAGGAGCGTTGGGTACGAAAAGCGGAATGCACGAGTGTTCTCTGGCATGCGAAGAAGTGCCCAGGCTTTGAAATGACCCCATCGACTCTCTGCCGAACGAAAATTTGCGGCAGCTTGCGTAGATGCTTCAAGCATTTTTTTGTCCGGAGGTGACGTTTCTGGCTGCTGATCAGCGTCTGCATCCACGGTACGTCGCCAGACTTCCTTGCAATTGTCATATCGATTGAAAACGATGTAACCCCGGTCGTATTCACAGTGCGCGTAGCTGACAGCATGGGTCTGTATATGAATCGTATCAGACAACGTGGCTCGAGAGGTGCTGGGCCTGACCAGAGGAAGTGCCCACAAGACGCGATTGCTTTTGATGTCACACACGGACAGGCCGCCTATTTGACAGGTCGTAATGACGAAACCGAGTTCATAATCGACTTTGATGCGATGCACAAAGGTTCCCGTCGCGGTCAATTCTCGAACGGCAGACGGCGCTTTGCCGCGCCAGCCCCTCTCGATTTCCAATTGTCTTCTACCTGGGGATGAGTCAATCAGTGACGATCAGCACCTGACACAGAAAGCGAGCGTACAGTAGGCCATCCAACTGGTTGGAATCGAGCCTGCACGAAGTTGGTCCTCGTCGATGAAACGGTGGAGTATAGCGGCATTTCTATACACAGTGGGTTCGTTGATCGCAATCAAGGCATTCCAGTCGCGCGACACCAGAGTGGTAGAATACAATGAATGTAGCGGAAGGTACGATATCGCATGCAAAGCAATCTCTGCCGGCAGTTGGTGCAACATCGCAAACGAGAATCGAGAACGAGAAGGCGTAAACCCAGGACACTATCGGACATCACGTGATTATAAACTTGTCACGTGATACTTGATATCGATTAAACGACTCCAATTTCCAGGGTTTATGATGCTCGTTTTCTTCTCGCTTTCGTAGAGTCGCGACCATGGCCTATCTGTCACCAACAGCTCTCAAAAACCTCAAAATGTACGCCTACAAGGCTGTCGACGAGTATGTTTACCCAAGCCCACATCAACCGCAGTTCTGACTACTCTACAGGTCTATTGTGGCCCGATACGTCCTTTCCCCCTACTGGAATTGGTTCATCACTCTTTGGCCGTTGACAATCGCGCCGAATACAGTATGCTCTCAAATCAAGTGACCTTCAGCATCGGAGGAACTGATGTGCAGCGCAGATAACTCTTCTTGGGCTCGTGATAGTCTCGCTTAATTTTCTTACGCTGTTAATCTACGATCCACTATATTATACCGGCAAGGATGCCCCAGTTGGCCCTCCACCATGGATATATCTCACGTGCGCCTTCTCAGCTGTCATTACGTTCTAATTTGCTCATCTGATGACGCAGCTGGGCCCTTGGTCTCTTCATGTATCAGAGTTTCGATGCTGTGGATGGGTAGGGGCGTTTTTTTGCAGATGAAAGTACTTTCTGACGTCCAGGGACCGGAAGTAAGCAAGCCCGCCGCACTGGCATGGCCGGTCCGCTTGGGGAACTGTTTGATCACGGTATACATCAATGTTCATTCAGCATTTCCGCAGGTTGATCCAAATTCACTAGGTTGTGATGCCCTCAACACCACGGTAATGCAATACTCCATGGGCTTGTGATACAAATTTTCATGCCCTTTATAGCTGGAAGTTATTTTGGCCGCCAGAGCTCTTAATCTAGGTCGTTCGTGGTGGACCGTCGCATCGCAGATTGCCACTCTTGCCAACTTTTATCTGACCACATGGGAAGAGCACCATACAGGGATACTGTATCTTGGACCATTTTCCGGACCCGTTGAAGGTATTCTTATGATCGTATTCATCTACATCATTTCCGGAATCTTTGGTGAGTGCTCTGTCTATCGGATATTTCTCCGGACTCATGGCCATATAGGACCATCATTTTGGGACCAACGTTTCCTCACCTTCACCTACCTGGACCATATACCACAAGTCGTTGAAATTGTCCCTAACATTGGTCTCAACGAGGCTTTCATGGTATTTGGTGCCTTTGGTTTGGCTTTCAATATTGTGTCCAGGTATCATCATGCCTTTTGAATGTATAGCAAGCCACTGATTCCGCTGTAAGCTACCGGAATGTTTACAAGGCGATGCGAGCCTCTGGTAGATCTACCCTCAAGCCGTTAAATTTCCTTCTTCCCTTCGTAGTATCTGCAGTACTCCAGGTTCTATGGTTACTTCACCCATCATTCCACCATTCGAACATCGTACATTCGCCGCTTTTCGTTCCATTCTTATGTGCTTGGGGTTTGCAGTTTGCGCACCACGTCGGACGGATAATATTGAGCCATTTGACAAAGACACCCTTCCCGCGGTGGAACTCTATGTGGATATGGAGTGCTATCGGCGTCATCGATGCCCATCTACCCAACCTACTTCACCGGTATGCTGTCATTTAACTTGATGTTGTATATTACTCATAGTCTTTTAGGCCACCTATTATCCAGTCGACACCGAAACGCACTGCAATATTTGTTTATCTGACGCTCGCAATCTCGTTCTTCACGTACGCTTACTTCTGTACCCGCGTGATCAAGGAAATCACGGAGTACCTGGGCATTGCATGCTTCACGGTGCGTAAGAAGGATGCAGAGGGGAAATGGCGCGATACCCGCGATGTGCAGCATGATGGATTTTTCAAACGCTCGTGAATCGTTGCATGAATGGGATTCGTGGCATGGCATGTCTCACAACAATATCATAGATCATCACAACCATATTCATATTTCGTGCGTTCCATGGTCTGATCTTCTTGTTGTATCCGAGGTCTCAGGGACCCAGTGCGAGTGATACCTGAATGCCATTTCTGGCCGGGTATCATCATTATGGAGTAGGACCCAGTCCTAGCTTGGGCCATCGGGAGGAAGTCTCCAGTGAAATCATCAGTTTTCCGTTGCAGTGCGACTATATGAATCGATCAGTGGCTGGCCATGGGTAACGGGGAGCTACAAACTATCCGAGATTGTTCTTGGCTGACAACCCAAGGGACTAATGGAGGTTGTTTCAACAATTCCGCTTCCCCTTCGTCACGTCAGAATTCGGAAGTCTGACTTGTGAGATGGATGGACTTCTCGCGGGAAAATGGATTGAATCATCCCCCCGTAATTCATGATACGAACTGGGCCTCGAGGATAGCACAAGAATGGAATCGCGTACCTCAACTAGGTAGAGACACTATGATGTGTGGAAAAGAGCACAAGCGTATCACAAGTCCCTACATCGATGTCTGGATGAGTCTACCGCTCGACCAGTTGAGGTACGTCGGCGTCTGTTTAATCCAGTCAATAAGGTCCTCCCGCTTGACTTTCGCACCCTGATCTGTCGCCTGCATCTTGACCTTCTTCCCGTCGACGATTTCCCACTTTTGTTCCTTCACGACGACCAAGCCTTGCTTCAGCTCGTCACCGCCGAGCAGAATGTCAAACGGCACCTCGTCCTTTTCCGCTGCTGCAAACTGCGCCGGCAATTTTGGTTTCCGCTTTGCTAGGAAATCCGTCTAAAAGTCGAACGTCGACGTCAGTCACCCCACGTCCATCCAAAATGGAAACCAGCTCCCCCACCTTAATCCCAGCCTCTCTTAGCTCCTGAACCAGCTTAATTCGTGCCTCTAGCAGCCCATCGCCCACGGCAATCACGTACGCCATCGTCTCCTTACTCCGCATGCCCTTCTCTACCCACTTGGGCCATACGAGCGCGAATATCCGATCAAGCCCGATGCTGACGCCGATACACGGACATTGGGCACCCTTCCTTCCCTCCCCTGCTGCTGCAGACGTGAAAGAGCCCACGAGGTTGTCGTAACGTCCACCAGCGGCGATGGATCCGACACCTACTTGGGATTCGTCCACTTCTTCCTCCTCCTCTGCGTCTTCGGCTTTTTGTTTCTTTGTTTTCTTTTTTGGGGCCGCGGGTGCGGGCGTGGGTGACGTTTCGGACGGTGTGGATGCCGGACCGTTGGGGGTGAAACCTGGAGGTGCTGAGGCTGCTACAGTAGCCTCGTATATGATTCCAGTATAGTAATCGAGACCGCGTGCCAACGACATGTCGAAAGATATCTATCCATGTGTAAGAAGAATGTGTGATCAGGGATGCTAGATTCGACACACTTTATCAAGGACTTTGTACGCGCCGAGGAGCGTGAACAACAGTTCCATCTCGAGGATGCCATCTTTCGCATTGGGATTGGACATCAACGTTCCATCGGCTTTAAGGTGGTCTAGTAAAGATGGTCCTCCTGTTCGTCGCTCGTCGTCGCTCCGAGAGTTGATAGAGTTTTTTGGGAAATGGCTGACCTTTGAGTTTGACATAGTCTCCAATCTTGTCCGCGACTTCGGGGCTTAGCCCTTTTTCATCTGTCATTTCCTTCTTAACATCCACCCAAGGTAGCTAGCAACTCAGAAGTTGATTAAATCAATGCAGAGCGCATCTTCATGCAGAGGCGTACCTTGTCCAGTTTGTCTACAGCAGAGGAGATTGTACGTATCATCTCCGGTGGTACGCCGCACGTCTCGAAAATCCCATCTAATATCTTACGGTTATTAATCTGTCGCGTAGGGTGTTCAATAAGCAGATGATATGAGACCACCACATTCAGCGTCTCACCTTGACCGTGAACTCGCCCACATCCAGGCGTGTCAGAATCGTGCAAAGCAAACTAACGATCTCCGCATCGGGGATCATTGGATCCCACACACCGATGATATCCAAATCCTAGCACAACGGATCAATGCCCGATTGGAGCAACACAAAGCAAGAAGCGAACGCAACCGCTTGCATGAACTCTCTCATCCGTCCCTTGGACATGACAGGGCTATCCCTCCGATAGACCTTTCCCACCTGCCATATTTTGCCTTGTATCGTCGCACCAGACATGGCCACGTATCGTGCGAGCGGGACGGTGTGATCGTACCTCAGCGCCAGCTGTTCCCCTCCTTGGTCCATGAGATCGAAGATGAGCTTCGAGTCCTCGCCGTACTTGTCCGTCAACACGTCCTTGCGCTCAAATACGGGTGTGTCGAGACAACTCCCTCCATACGACGTGAACACATCCTTGACGATCCGTTCGATGTGCTCCCGACAAAACATCTCGACGGGTCCATAATCCCGTGTACCCTAAAAATAAAGAGAACGATAGCGGGGAGGTTCAAATTCCATGTTCCAAAAAGTCAATCACCACCACCACCATCCCTGATCACCAGAGAACAAGCACAACGCCGGGCTCACCTTGGCGGTCTTGAGTAACAGCCGACCTTTTTTTTTCCCGTCTTTGCTGTCGTTCGTCCCAGTAGCACCCGAGCTCGTTTCCGCTTTCCCGATCGCACCGAGCGCTTTCTTGAGTTCCCCGAGTTTCTTTCTGGCAGCGTCGAGGGCGGTTGGGTCGGAGTTTTGTAGTCTGAGCTCGTTGACGAGTGCTGTTTGTTGTGTGATCTCTGCGGCGAGCGATTCGACGGTGGACATTGCGCGTGCTCGGTGGTGGATGGACGCAAAACGGGTCGGCGATCGATAAAAGCAAGTTCGGAGCAGGGCACGAGTAGGGAACATCAATCTCACCGAAATAGATAAAATAGTCCGAGTTAGACCTGACTCGATATTGAGGACCCTGAACACCCCATAACTAACTTGCCATCTTACAACTAGGTAGTACCAGGAGTAGACTACATCGTCCAGCTATCGACATGTCATTCGAATGCTGCACGCGCATCCCCAAACAGTGTGAACAGCAACGCTCATTTCGTCTCGGAAAGTAATGTGCCACCCAGGCTCCTTGTCTACGGTCAACCGAGACAACGACCAGCGTTCATGAGCTGCTCGACGACCTTGTCCATCCATTTCTTCCACACCCCGCGAGTAGCATTGACGTGTGGGAGGTATGCGAGCAGGATGCCGAGACGACAGTCTTGCCCCTCTTGCAGAGGAGTCCCTTGACATCGTGAAAAAGTAAGATACATTAAGATCGTCTTCGTCGTCCTGGTCTTAAAACAGAACCGAGACATCTGTGGGCTCCCAAGCGTCCGAAAGAGGAGCTTAGCTTGATTTTCTCCGCGTCGAACGAGGAGAGGTGGTAGTTACATGCTCACGATACGATCAGAGAGGCAACGAACATGATATGACCAAGCTATGTAGGTCTCCTGGGGGATGAGAAGGAGCGGGAGGATGAACTGGGTGGTAAACAGGAAGAGGCACACGACGTCCGTGCCGAAGTAGCTGTGGTGGAGACCGCGGTGAAATCCGTCTTTCGTCTCCAAGTCGACATCCAGTTCGAGGCGTACTCGCGCGATGGCGTTGACGCCCCCTTCCTCGTCTTTGATCACGATCAAGCTGTCCTCCCCGAGTAATGTAATCCAGACGGAGGATCCGTCACTGAATTCTGAACGGATTTCTTGAAGTCTTCCCCTGCCGATGACGAAAGTGGCCAAGCCACTGGCGACCATCCTAAGCAAGATCATGGAGAAGCTGTACCAGTCATAGACCAGCACGCACATGACGCAAGGAGCGATCGGAATGAACCTAGTTAGGGCGCGAACGAGGGGTGGTCGTTTAACGGGTGCGTCGTAGTCGGCGGGGCTCATGCACATGACAAAGTATGCAACGTCGATCGGATTCGTCAACCTCCCTGGAAATATATTTGGGTCCCGTGTTGCCATCGGGCCCAACTTGAAGCCCCAACGAGATAGTGGTGGGCTTCTTGGTGAGAAAAATCCGTCCCAGACGCGTGAAGTCACCATCCGCGCGAAACTTGCAGCGACAAGAAACTCCCCATGCAGTTATACCATACGAGCCACCGCCTGTCTTCGTAAAGGTGGACGGGAGCCATGGCAGAAATAAATTCTTGACCCCCAAAGAAGCTGGCTATGCCGGATAAGTTGAAAATGAACTTTGAACGTTTGAACCCGCGAAGGGTGTACCAAGAGGATGCATCAATTACGTTGCAGGGACGTGATTGTCACTTTATCCTCCCCTTGGACCCGTAACTTATAAGCACTCAAACGCCTCAGGGGGCGTGAAAAATCTGGAGAACCCGACCCCGACTTAGGTAAAGTGGTGTTGGAAGCCTGCATGTCCACCCGACTCGACTCGCCTTGGATGCTTCATCACCGTCGTCTTCGTGGAGAAGGAAAGAATGCGGTAGCATATTAAGAGCAAGACTCGGCGTCCTCAGACGCGAAAGTCCGCGAGGTTGTTAGCTGACTACACTCGGAGGTTATCGACCATGGAACAACCGAGTAGCCATACCATGCTGTACGACAGAATGTCAACCAGAGTGGACCTGTTAGATGTTTCAGGTCGAGTTGGCTCGATGTTACCTTTCTGTGTAGGGGAGGATGCCAAGTACCAATCATCTTCGCTCTCTTAACACTTCCTTGCGCGTTTTCCCACCCACGCTCCGAGGAAAGTTTTGCTTCCGATATCCCCATGATCGATGGCCGGTCACATACGCAATTTGTCTGCAGAGAGATTGGCCCGATGGGGAGCGGCCCGGCCCGGTGTACTTTAAAACACGGATAACCAACAGTATCTCATGTCGAGGACTACAGGATCGGTAAACAGCCCATCAGATGAGAGGCAAGTGAATAATCTTAAACTGCGAACACGCACTAGATAGTGGCTGTGACGGTAACTCTGGCCGGCCGTCTGAAATCAGTTAACGCACCATGTGGGAGTGGGGATGGTGGCATTAGCGGTGATTGCTGGGCTCCAGTAATGCCCGTATCCAGGACCTCCACTTTCCAGACCTTAATTCATCTTGCGGTCATCCGTATCATGATCTTGCAGGCATTGAAGTTGACTGTTGACGAAGCTGAAATCAAAGAACAGCCCACGCAAAGACTCGTGAATTGGAATCTGGGATCATGGCAAACCAGTGGACAGCGGGACGTGTACGACACCTTTCTGGCCTCGCCCTGCCGACAAGTACCATCATAGTTCGGTAGTACCAGAAGGTTTGCGAGTGTGTGTCCGTGTTTTGTCAGCCTGACTGTGGGAATCCTTCCATTGTCCCACCGTACTTCTTGGTTTTCATTCTCTTCGTGCTCACCTCACCGACGACCACGACGACGACAACAGCAAGAAGATATTCAACAATGGATGACGGTACGTCTTCAGCATCAGCCCCGACGACGACGACGATTTCTGCATTCGATATTTTCTGCGGCAACAACCCGCCTCAGTAGTACCAGCACACACGTACTAGTGGTCTCCCACCGCGCTTCAGCACTTCCGTTTGAAACGACGTTGGGGATTCAGTATATATCTTGCTTTCTCTCTTTTGCTGGTGGTCAGCTCAAGGCTGGCGTCTCTGAGCCTATACACTAGCTTGCGCCACCTTTTTTTTCCATTCCACTACTGTTCAGCATACACATCCCACGCACCTCTCTCCGCCCATTTCTCTCCCCCTCTCCTCTCCAAACCAACTCGCCGATGAATCAACGTTGATGTTTTTCTCTTCCCATTCCCGAACCCCCTGCGGTACTCTTTTTTCTCTTTTTTGTCTTCAGCCTGGAACTCCCAAGATATTGCGCCTTCCGGGATCAGCATCCCAGCAGATGCAAACATGAACGGTGGCCCGCCCCACGGCGACGAACCCAGCTGGAACGCTGGCGGTCGGTCCCCCGGCCGTGACCGCGGTGTCGAGCTTCCCCGCCGCTCCAGCCGAAGCATGAGCCCGGGACGCGATGACCGAGGGTACGTCTCCCCCTGGTTCTCACTGTTCGTTTCAAAATAACCTGTCCTTTTTTTCTGTTATATCACCCAGCGGCGGTCGCAATGGAGGAATTCACAACCCAGGAAACAACCTCCACGTCTCGGGTCTGAGCCACAGAGTCGACACCCGCGACCTCGAGCAAATCTTTGCCAAGATTGGCCGCGTACGTCTATCCTTCGTCTATGTTGTTTCTTGGGTCCGTGTCTCCGGTGACGGGGGTGGGGCTATTGACGACAAGTTGTTTCTCTAGGTCAAGAAAGCGTCCGTCATGTACGACCCTCACACTCGCGAATCACGTGGCTTCGGTTTCGTCACAATGGAGACCAACGAGGAAGCGGAGGCTGCCGTCACCGCCTTGAACGCGACGGAAATCATGGGTAAAATTGCCACTGTTGAAAAGGTGACGTGGTAGCATTTCGGCGTTTCGTTGTTGGTGCTGATTATCGTTACATCAGGCTCGACGTGGGCGTGCACGGACACCTACGCCTGGACGCTACTATGGGCCGCCGAAACGCCACGACAGTATGTTCGTGTTTATTTGCTATAAAGACACGATTTAATTTCGCGATGCAGACGAGCGACCCTATGATCCCCGGCCATACGATAGCCGTTACTCGCGCGACTATGAACCCCGAGGCGGTCGCGGTGGGCGTTACGAAGACCGCCCACGCGACCATGATCGCGCCTACCGCGATCACGACCGAGGATATGGTGGTGGACGCGACTACGACCGCGGTGGCCGCTATGACGACAGGAGGTACTAGGACGGCACACGGCTACAGAACCGTACATGGTTGAGTATCAACTTCGGTTTTTGTTTTCCAGAGACCGTTCTTTTTTTAACCCCTGCCTCTTGTGCTGGCATTCCTGTATGTATTCGATAAGTCGTTTATCGAGCTGAATACAATTGGCTTTTGATTCTCGATTCTGGGGGCATGTATGTTTGTGCGTGTGGATGGTACAAGCCAATTGATGTTTGGGTTCTTTGGACGGTACTCCAATCAACCACCCATTCAAGGATGGAAGGCCGACAGCGGCTGAAATGAACGATTGTTGACAGACTGTTGACATATAGTACACAGAAGCTCCCTCCTTGATCATTGGCCTCGCGCCCTTGCGACCTTATTTTTCTCAATCTCTTTCGCGTTTTTAGCATTGTTTGGGACGCTCTCTCATTCGTTTGGCCCGATCATACACGTCCTTTCTCTTCCCTTTGTTTTCCCTCCGAGTTTCTCTCACTCTCGATGATTTAGATCGAATTTGCATGATCCGTCTCATTTTCCAGCACTACACATTTATCCCATACCAACGAGGAATGTAAGGTCGACAGGCATGTTGTTTTGTATACGTTCTTGACGGGGAACGGGCAAACGAATGATTCGACATATAGCTGCGTCGTCGTTTGAGATGTGTACACGATCCAGTACAAGTTCGCGTGCCTACGGCCATTCTTTCCAGCTCTGGTCGGTCAAACATAATTGCCCTCCAATCCCAACCCTTGCGCGCATCCGGACCTCATCGACATAGGTGCCCTTTGAGTAAATAGCCCAAGTTTAATCATGGGCGGGCTTATCAGGATTCAAACTGGCACTGCGTCGGAGGTGACACGAACTCGTAGTCGATGTGGACATGCCCGCGATCCAGCGTGGTGTTGCATCGAATCACCTGGGTCAATGTGTCTCGTCGTGTGCACCTGAGCGATGACACGACAACCAAGCGGGAAACGTGATCGAAAGGGTAGCTTGGCCTGTTTGTTGTTCGTGCTGATCACCTTTAAGTCATAATGATGCAGGCTAGGGGAGTAACGCGTACCGTTACACGAACCCTCCCAGCTGAGGCCAAGGGTTGAGATGGATCGTTCGCTTGTTGCGCCTAATAGGACGTGAGCTATCGTGACGATGTTCACCATGACCAGAAAAACTCATACTGGGTCCGCTGCCCTTGGGTCCACGGCATGTTGTCCAGTACCGGAAGTATCTTGTTTCGGATGGTTGGGAATAGCAGCCTTGGGAGGGGATTTATGCTGTGGCGTGTGATGAGTTCCTGGATAGAAAGCCGAGGAACAACGTACCTGCTGCTTTCTGGGGTTTTTTGCAACCGTTCGCTAAGATGATATGCCAGATAAACCGCACCCGATTGTCTACCAAGGCAGAATACTCACTGGCTTACGTTTGGCTGCAGCCATCCGCGACGGACCTTCATGTGTGTCGTGCACTCTCGCTGGAGAGTGAGAAGGGGATCGACCATCGACATGCTGGCGCGACTTTCCAAAACGTCGGTCAGGCTTATGTGAAGCTGGGTCCTTCTTAGGCTTTCGCTGTAGCAACCGTTTAAATATCGAACGGCCGTGGGACGACTCGGCAGTATGAAAGTCTTCCCCTGGATGGGCCTCTGGATGGGACGAGTCCAGCGGCGGTGTCCCGTCCTCAGAAGAGACTGGGGACGGTGGCTCGAGCAGGGTCAACACGGAAGCAAGAAAAAAATGAAGTAATCACCAACCTCATCAAAGTCAAAGTCAGGCACGGGCGTGCTCGACGGCACCTCGACCTATGCCATCGTGAGAACTCGGTTCGAGGTTGAAACGAACAAACTGGTACCTCGAGGGGATCACCGTTGCCATCTTCACTGTGGCTGTCAGGCTTGGGCGTGCTGGATTTCCCAGGATCTTCCTGTTGTACATACAGTAGCATCAGCGAGATGCTTCTGATGATTATGAAGGTACAGGTACTTACATGGAAGGGACCATAGGAGTCGGGAAGAATCTTGCGGAGGTCACGAATGACAATTTGTCCGTCGAATCGTCCAGTCGCAAGATAGCAATTGTCCGGGGAGATAGAAATTGTCCGTGTCCGTGCGCTGTCCTCGATGGCGGGGCCAATCAGAGTCAGCGTCGATGTGTCCACGAACAAAATGGAATGGTCTTTGAAGGTAGCAACGAATTTGCCATTGGCAGCTAGTGCTATAGAGAAGACCACGCCGTGAGTGAGAATCGGCGATTCGGCAATTTGAGACCCGGCAGAGACACTGAAAGACTTGATCGTGTTGCGGGATGCAGCAAATATTTACTGACCGTCGCTTGACCACGCAAATGGAGTGGCTGGATATGTGGAGATGTTATTGTCAATGGTGATGAGCTGGTCACCGTTGTGACTGTCGAAAATCTGGATGGAGCCACAGCAGGCAATGGCGATCTGGTCACCATTTGGGGGGAATTTGACTCCCATGATAGAGTTATCCAGTTCGAGCGGGCCAACGAGTCTCTTCCCTGTCGTTATGCTCCAGATACTCGCTTTGCTATCTTCAGTTCCGGTAGCAAATCTGGTCGAGTCCGAGGAGACGTCGATGGCACCCACATTATTTGTGCCTTCCACCTCGACAACCTTTTCATGCATCTCTGTGTCCCATATGCATGCCCCCCGAGTCGTCCCACACACGACCCATTTGTGATCCCTCGACACAGAAATGGCGCTCAAATCCATTCCCGATTGCTTTCCGACCTCCTGGCCATCTGCAACTCGCCACCGTCGAATCCCATCGGTACTCCCGCCCAAAAGATGCTCTCCGTCAGCCTGAAATGCCACTGCCCACACCGCGCCAGAGCGACCTGCGTCAAGTACTATCGTTTGGTCTTGCTGAAATGTCAGCATTGTTCAATCACTCCCCAAAGCTGTTACACACCGGTATTTGTCGGGGACATCTTCTATAGTACACGATCGTCAGTGTCGAAATGTCAAGAAACAGGGTGTTTCGGTTTACTCGTGGTGCGCAAAGTCGCTGTACAACACGTTTCCTTATTCTCAATATGGCCTGTTCACGCGGTGCCTTGTGTCGTTGGCGCTCATTCTTGCTCGGATCTCAGCTAGGTGACCTCGTACCGACGACCAGTCAAGTCATCAGCGCAAAGGTGCACATTGACATCCAATGGAGATGGCGGGGACTGATGTTGGCAATCATGCAGACGGCTCGCGCGTTGGTGGGACAGATCAGGCGCCCTTTCGAGCTGGACACAGACAGAAGTATCCATGTACAATGCTCAACCACCTCGTCCGTGCGCGGTTCACGAATCACCAATACCACAACTTTAACTCGGAAACTGGGCAATACGACATTTATTCTGAACATTCCATCTTTTTCGAGCTCGGAGGGCCATACCGTGCAATGATTCTTCCCTCATCCAAGGAGGAAGACAAACTGCTTAAGAAACGTTACGCGGTGTTCAACGACGACGGTTCGCTCGCAGAACTCAACGGCTTCGAGGTTCAGCGACGTGGCGAACTCCATCTCATCAAACTCTTCCAGTCCCAAATCTTTGAGAAATTCTTGGTCGGCACTACCGAGGAGTGCTACGGTGCTGTTGCAAACATCCCCAATCAATGGCTCGACGTCCTCACTCGCGCAGAGACACTCTTTCAATAAGCTCCTTCATAGACTCATTTTCTGTCACGTTTGTCCCCCACCTCGCCTCGAATTTGCCGCTGTCCTGCGCGTACAAACAGTCTTGTCTAGTCATGGGTTGCTGCATAACCTGACTTATCCCTACTCGGATCCCAGCTAGGTGACCTCGTTGCGACCACCACGCAACCAGGAATCCTCGTCACATCTCGGGTCCAATACTCGGTCTTATGACGAGTGTACAATTCCCATTGGACCGATTCGCGACTTGCTGCGTTCGAAACACGGCGCGTTCTCGAAAAGGCCGTACTCAAACTCTAGACGAGTGTTCTGCATAAAATTGGAGACAAAGGTATGGCTACGCACCCGCCCAAACCACGTCACATTCACATGTATACCCAGCTTGGGAGTTCTTGCACCTATTCCATGTCTCTCCAGCGCTCGGATGATTCCGTTTAGAATACAACCTCGTTGACGCTAGCAATGCCTCGCGCTCTCGATCGAGTTTCGTAAGCAGGTTAGACATCCAAGGACGGATCAAGACTTCGGTTTCCGAACTAGACTGATGTGCAGGTTTGTATGCGGGCACGGTCTGAGATGCGCGGTTGATGTTGCAGACATCATCGACAGTGATACTCTGGAGAGAGGGGAGGTATTATAGTGACCATTTCCATGGAAGCCACGCTAATAATACTGATACTCGACGATCCCTGCTTGGTTGGAATGACAAGTCAGACAGGGTGTCGGTTTCCCCCGCTGCACGGTCGCCGACCTCTCAAAGTTCCACTTATCTATCCGATATTGGACCACCCTTCAGTCGAGGAAGACTACAAGCCCCTACCTCGTCGTCGAGGATGAAGCCTAGAAAAAGCCAGTCGGACTTGCACGAGAAGATGTACCTACTGCGGCAGGCATGGTCGGCGCTCTGCCAACCGCCGTCTTGATTTCATGGTCAACTTCCTTGGGAGATAGCAGGTTCGTTCGATCTGGTCGGGCTCCGCGGGTGGCAATGAACATGACTACGAGGGGCGACGGAATGGGGACAAATCTCATGGTCACGGTTGGTAAACCCGGGGTTGGTCAATGGCGTACATCGGTTGGGCCTCTTGTGAAACTGGCGCCGATCACCGATCCTGGGAACCATTGGGCGAATGTGTTGGTACATCGACGAGGCGCATTGTGGTTTCGTTGTTGGCGAACATGTCGCTGGCACTGACCCCTCTCCCCCACCACGATGATGATACCCCGTCCAAAAGGCTCACAGTTACTTTCACAGGTTTGTTCGGGTGTGGAACAAAGGGGGACTCTCCAGTGCGCTTGGCAAAGTCGCCTCCCCCCCTCGCGCATATCATGTTCACGTTCCTCGACGTGTTCCATTCACATCGGAGTGGCTGTACCATGACGCAGCGTGCTTACAAGTATTGGTTTCCTGGAAAGTGGATCGAGTACAGATGCCAACACACTGCGCGCTGCACGCGAGGAGGTCGATTCAGTGATATATGGCTCTTCAGTGGGTACTGGTGGTCATCCTCATAGGTGACAAAGTCAAAGAACTACACGATCAATGTCCACATACTTGTAATGTAGAGGGTGTCTACACGCATCGCATTGAATCACTGCGCCTGATCATGTGTACCAGAGCGAATGCACAACATCCATGTGGGTAAGCTGATCGAAATAGTAGGTAGTCTGATCGAAATGGTAGCATTGCCTGATCCTTGTTGATGCTGATTCACTGTGAGTCTAACGAGGTAGGTCAACGAGAAGTAACACGCACCATTACATGGACGCTCGCGGCCGAGGGTTGAGATGGATCGTTCGGTTGTTGTGCCTAATAGGACGTGAGCGATCGTGACGAAGCCCATATCACGAGAAAAGGTCATACTGGGTCCGCTGCGCTTGGATCTGCAGCACCTTGTCCGCTACTAGAAGCACCTTCGGTTGGATGTTTGGGAACAGTAGCCTTGGGAGGCGATTTATGCTACATTGTGTGATGAGTGCCTGCATAGAAAGCGGAGGAACAACGAACCTGCTGCTTTCTGGGGTTCCTTGCAACCGTTCGCTAAAATGATATATTAGACACATCACGTCGGATCATCTACCAAAAAAGAACACTCACTGGCTTGCGTTTAGCCGCAGCCATCCTCGAAGGACCCTCGTTTGTAGTATCCACTCTCGTTGGCGAGCGCGAAGGTGATCGACGATCGACATCCTCGCGCGATTTTCCGGAATGCCGACCAGATTTATGCGAAGTAGGTTCCTTGGGACCCTTCCTCCGTAGTAGCCTGTTGAGTATCGAACGGCCCTGGCGTGAGTCTGAAGTGGAGGTCGCTGGTTGGACATCTGACGACTGTAGTCTGGCACCGGATGGACCAGATGACGGTCCCTCGTCCTCCTCAGGATGAGCGGAGGAAGCCGGGGACGGTGGCTGCAGCGGAGTCAGCACGGAAATAAGAGAAGAATGTGATCACGAACCTCATCAAAGTCGAATTGAGCAGCCGGTGTGCTCGACGGCACCTCGACCTATGCCATCGTGAGAACTCGCTCCGAGGTTGAAACAAACGAACTGGTACCTCGAGGAGATCACCGTCGCCATCTTCATTTTGGCTGTCGGACTCGATTGGGCCAGATTTCCCAAGATCTTCCTATTGTACATGTGGTGTCAGCGAGATTCTCTGGTGATTATGAAGGCACAGATACTTACATGGAAAGGACCATACGACTGGGGAAGAATATTGCGGAGGTCACGAATGACGATTTTTCCGTCACTTCATCCAATTGCAAGATAGCAACAGTTCGGGGAGATAGCAATTGACTGTAACCGTTCGCTGTCCTCGATGACAGGGCCAATAAGAGCCAGTGTCGATGAGTCCAGGAACGAAAGGGAATGGTCTCTGTAGGTAGCAATGAATTTGCCATTGGCAGCTAGAACTACAGAGCGGAGGTCAAATTCGCCGTCATTGACAATCGGTGACTCGGCAGTCTGGGACCCAGTAGGGACACTGAAAGACTTGATTGTGTTGTTGCGAGATGGGGCAAAAATTTGCTGACCGTCACTTGACCACGCAAGTGGAGTGATCGCGCCGTATCCGGGGATAGTAGTGTCGATAATGATGAGCTTGTTACCATTGTGACTGTTGAAAATCTGGATGGAGTCACTGTAGGCAATGGCGATGTGGTCACAATTTGGGGAGAATTTGACTCCGATGACCTCATTCTCCGGTCCGAACGGGCCAACGAGTCTCTTCCCTGTCGTTATGCTCCAGATGTTCACTTTGTTGTCAGGTTGCCCGGTCCCAGTAGCAAACCTGGTCGAGTTGACAGGGGAGACGTCAACAGCAAACACGTTATTTGTGCCTTCCACCTCGACAACCTTTTCATGCATCTCTCCATCCCATACGAATACCCCCCGAGTCGTCCCACACACGACCCATTTGTGATCCTTTGACACAGAAATGACGTTCAAATCCATTCCCGATTGCTTTCCGACCTCCTGGCCATCTGCAAGTCGCCACCGTCGGATTCCATCATCACTCCCGCCCAAAAGATGCTCTCCGTCAGCCTGGAATGCCACTCCCCACACATCATAAGGGCAACCGGTGTCAGGTACTATCGTTTGGTCTTGCTGAAATGTCAGCATTGTTCAATCACTCCCCGAAGCTGTTACACACCGGTATTTGTCGGGGACATCTTCTATAGTACATGATTGTCAGTGTCGAAATGTCAAGAAACAGGGTGTTTCGGTTTACTCGTGGTGCGCAAAGTCGCTGTACAACACGTTTCCTTATTCTCAATATGGTCTTCACGCGGTGCTGGCGCCTATTCTTACTCGCATCCCAGCTAATGACCTCGTAGCGATCAGCAGACGAGTGGTCTGGCCCATCGGCGAATCCCTCCGTCTTTTCCAAAGGCAGTCTGTGATTGTTCGTCATGTCCGCGCTGCAAAGCTCGGTTCACGAAAAATATACAATCCGCATTAGACCCACTCGCGACATACCTTTGCGACATCAGAACTCGGTTGGGAACTTGAATATGAAGCACAAACATCAAGGTGCTCTAAACGGCCAAACGTTCACTATTCTCGATGTATGTACTCGTGGTTCATCGGCAGCTCGCAGAGCGATTTCGGAGGCGCTGGAGGGGGACTCGTTTGGGCCTTCGTCCTCCCGCTCAGACTACATGACGAATGGTGCTCCTAATACCACTGCGAGTGTGCATGGCGATAGTTCAAGCCCTCGATCTCGAACATGCGTTACGCCTTCGTCGACACCGTCAGGGCAGCCCACCAGAGCGGCCTGGCACAGGGCCGGACGGCGCCACTGTCGAGTTGATTTTCCCCTCATGCAGCTCACACCTCCACGTCTTCGCTCGCTCTCTGCGTCTTGATTCTCGTGGACCACGACTGCACTCGGAACGTATACGTTGTTGCCGCAACGGCGCTCCTAATCATCCTATTTTCCCTAATCCCTCGCAGCATTATTTTGCACCCCTTTTTTATATTCTCATTGAATCAACTTGCTTGGTCTTTCCTTTCTCTCATTTTCCTCAATCGGACGTTCTCTTTTCCATTTCAGCTTGCGTCACGATCGCGGCGCGTCTTTAGCATCATTTTTGATCCTCTCTCGTTCGTTTGGCGCGATCATACACATCCCTTTTTTTTGTTCCCTCCGACTTCCCCTCGCTCTCAATTTAGATCGAATTTGCATGATTGCATTCGTTCTTCTGTCGTTTCCCAACACTACTCATTCGTCGTTCCCTTTCTTTATCCAGACAGGAACGTAAGGTTGACAAGCATATTAGTTGGATGCGTTATTGAGGGGGAATGGGCGGACGAATGACTCGATAGTTGTGCTATAGTTCAAGCCCACATGGATGACGAAGTTGAGATTCTCTAGGTTTGCAACAGCTCTAACGAATCGGACATTGTCTTCCCATCCCAACCTCCGCGTGCATCCAAACTTCATCGACATCGATGACATTGGAGTAAATATCCCAGCCAGCATAATCATGCACCCGCTCATCAGGATCCGATGCTGCGAGGTGACACGAACTCGAGCTGTATAGTCGACGTACACGTACTCCCGATTCAGCATGGTACTTCACCGAATCACCTGGATCAATCTGGTCCGTCATGTGTACCCGAACGATAACACAATCCACGTGGGAAACGTGATCGCAAGGGTAGAGTAGCCCGATCCTTGTTGATGCTGATCTACTGTAAGTCCAAAGATGTAGCTCGTAGGAAAGTAACACGCACCGTTAGCTGAACTCTCGTGGCTGAGGGTTGAGACGGATCGTTTGCTTGTTGCGCCTAATAGGACGTGAGCGATCGTGTCGAGGTCCACACCACAAGAAAAGGTCATACTGGATCCGCTGCGCTTGCATCCGCAGTACCTTGTCCGCTACTGGAAGCACCTGCGTTCGGATGTTTGGGAATAGTAGTCCTATGAGTCCCTGCATATACATCCGAGGAATAACGAACCCTTCGCTTTCTGGTGAATCCTGTGGACGTTCGCTAAGATGATACATATGTTAGATGCACCGCATATGTCCGATCGTCTACCAAGGAAGAACGCTCACTGGCTTACGTTGACCTGCAGCCATCCTCGAAGGACCTTTGTTTGTGTCATCCGCTCTCGCCGGGGAGTGGGAAGGAGTTTGACGATCAGCGGCCTGGCGCAACTTTCTGGAACGTCGGCCAAGTTTGTGTGAAGCCGGGTCCTTGTTACCGCGGGGGCGAACATCGGTAGTTGTTCTCGCATTCGTCCATATGCGATCGTCATCCTGATCATTCATCGACCATCAGTGACCTCACGCAAGGTTTTAAAACACTTCATGTTCTCGGGTGGAACTTTCATACCGAAGGGGGCGTTGATCGCTACGGCCGCTCGACCTCTGCACCACGATAAGATATTCGAGCCGTCCGATTGTACCGACGTGCCCGAGGAGGACAGGAAAGGTCTGAAACATCAATTCGCCTCGACTGCGATCAAGTATTTGAGTTTGGATATGGTAGACATGCGTGGTACGGACTTTCTTTTCTTTCGTCTACTGAGATGTGCGTTGTGATAACACCCGCGTCGCCGACCTCCCAGATGCGAACGAATGAGTGTCTCTGATAGATGATCGATGACGAATGTTTTGACCGTAGTCGATCGGGTACGTCGGGTCGTCTGAACTTGAACTTGGTGTTCTCGAAATGTCGTGTGCGATGATCAGAGAGTGTGGAATAGGTGGTGAATGTACCTCTTCAGTTGCTATCAGGGTCGTCTGACCAGAGAGGGACGGTGTGACTTCAAGAGAAGCTCGGGTATGTCCATGGTGTCCCTGGAATGAATAATTGACGACATGCTAGCAGACCCGTGTTCACAAGGGGCAATCAGCTCAGGTTTTCAGGGCCGTGATGAACTAGAAATTGAACGTCGAGACGTTCAATGGCGTCCTTGCCAAAAATTGGCTTACGCGGCATCCCAGCGCATATCCTCGTCTTACTCGATGTTCGTTCGGTCTGCATCAGCTCAAATCGATCAGATACTGTCTTCCAATCCTAACCTTCGCGCGCGTGTAGGCTCCTTCAATGGCCGTTGTGTGAGAATCCTGGCGAGCTCGGTCCGGTACGCGAAGGACTCATACTGATGTCGCGAACTCAAAGAACTGCATGGGAAATGTTCGCATACTAGCGATTCAGCATAGTACCCATATGTATTGCATTGATCCAACTGGATCAATGGATCCCATCTTGCGGAGCCGAGCGGATACACAACATCCATGCGGGTAACCTGATTGAGATGGTAGGTAACCTGATCGAAATGGTAGCATCGCCTGCTCCTTGCTGATGCTGATCGACTGTGAGTCTAACGATGTAAGGTAAAGGAGATCACGCGCACCATTACACGGACCCCCGCGGGCGAGGGTTGAGATGGTTCGTTCACTTGTTGCGCCTAATAGGACGTGAACTGTCGTGACGAGTTGTACCATCACCAGAAAAAGACGCACTGGGTCCGCTTCCCTCCCGTCCGGGGCACGTTGTCCGCTACTGGAAGCACCTTCGTTCGGGGGCTTCGGAATAGTAGTCCTGGCAGGCGGTTTGTCCTGCAAGGTGTAATGAGTCCCTGCAAACAAATCCGAGGAACGACGAACCTCTCGCTTTCTGAAGGCTCTCGCGACCGTTCGCTGAGATGGTGTGTTAGATGCACCGCATCCGATCGTCTATCAAGGAAGAACACTCACTGGCTTACGTTTGGCTGCAGCCATCCAGGAAGGTCCATTGTTTGTGTCACCCACTCTCACCGGGGAGTGGGAAGGAGTTCGATGGTCGGCATGCTGGCGCGACTTTCCGGAACGCTGGTCAGGCTTATGTGAAGTTGGGTCCTTCAGAGTCCTTCGCTGTAGCAATCTTTGAAATATCGAATGGCTGTGGGATGACTCGGCTGTATCAAAGTCTTCCCCCGGATGTGGTCCTGGATGGGATGTCACTGGTGGGGCATCTGACGAACGTGATAAAGCATGGGATGGGCCCAGCGGGGGTACCCCATCCTCCCGGTGATCGGCAGAAGAGACTGGGGACGGTGGCTCCAACAGGGTCAACACGGAAGCAAGAAAAAGATGAAGTGATCACCAACCTCATCAAAGTCGAACTCGGGGGCGGGCGTGCTCGACGGCACCTCGACCTATGCCATCGTGAGAACTCGGTTCGAGGTTGAAACGAACGAACCGGTACCTCGAGGGGATC
>JBBPRI010000209.1:0-33512 GCA_038092955.1 Boletus pseudo-olivaceus | reverse complement strand
ACGAGATTGGATCTCGTGAGAAATAGAAAGAGTCTAGAGCGTCCATGAGGCGCGAAAGAAAGAAAAAGTTACAAGTCCGTTATCTTGATGAGATAGCCACATGGTTGATTAGATAACCACGTGTGATTGAAAGATTAGATAAGATAAGATAAGATAAGATGAAAATTCGTAACAACAAGCTTTACCTACTAGGATAAAATAGCTAAAGATCGAGCAACACATGGATCCACATTTGTTCTGGTGATCCTGGGAAGCGACAAGACAACGGTGTCTGTCGCAACTGGCAACAACGAGTATTACCCGCTCTATATGTCAATTGGTAATATTCATAATACCGTCCGCCGGGGACATCAAGATGCCGTTCTTGTGATTGGATTTCTTGCCATCCCAAAAAGTGAGTTGTATCACAAAAGTCGCCTATACACGAATATTGGTATCAACTTAGTCTCTCCAGCAACAAAAGAACATTCCTCAGATGAGGAGTTTCGAATGTTTCGCCGCCAACTGTTTCACAATTCGCTGTTGGTGATCCTTCAAAGCCTGAAACCAGCCATGACAACACCCGAGATTGTTCGCTACGGTGATGGGCATTTCCGAAAGACAATATATGGTCTTGGCCCATATATAGCTGACTATGAGGAGCAGGTGCTGCTTGCTTGCATTGTTCGTCGCTGGTGTGCACGGTAAGTCTGCTCATTGTTCAAAGAGCACAGCGGACACTAGTGTCAACCTTGCAGCTGTACCGCAATGCGTGGTACACTTGATTCGGACCCGGACGCTATAAACCGATGTCAGCAGTTGACTGAGACATTGTTTCAGAATGCTACATTAGATCAAATGTGGAACGAATTTGGTATTGTCGGCAACCTCGTCATATGTATCTTCTATCTGCTATTTTATTCATACAGTGAAACTAATTTAATATTTTTCTAGCCATTCACGAACGACTTCCCTCGTGCTGACATACATGAACTTATCGCCCCAGATCTACTCCACCAACTCATCAAGGGAACATTTAAAGATCATCTGGTAGATTGGGTAGAGAAATACATTCTACTGACATCGGGATCAACGCGCCGAGCAGAACACATCATGGATGACATTGATAGACGGTATGTAACATTACTCTACTCTCTGCCACCCTTCATCACTGAACATTCCACAATAGTATCGCCGCCATAGCACCTTTTACTGGCCTCCGTCGCTTCCCACAGGGCCGGGGATTCAAACAGTGGACCGGTAACGATTCCAAGGCACTGATGAAGGTTTGTCCACCCCTCTATGGATATTTTTTTCATTTGTCATAACTGAATCCATACTAAGGTCTACATTGCAGCAATAGAAGGCTATGTCCCTGATGACATTGTACGCACTTTCCGTGCTTTCATAGAATTTTGTTATCTCGTCCGGCGGAATGTCATTACGAACTCTGCACTGCATAGCATCAGCGGCGCTATCCAACGTTTCCACCATTACCGGGAGGTTTTCAAGAGAACTGGCATCACTCCAACGTTTTCACTTCCCCGCCAGCATTCCATCAAGCACTATCCCGAGCTAATCCAGTTGTTTGGTGCACCAAATGGGCTCTGCTCGTCGATAACAGAGAATAAGCATATCACCGCAGTAAAGAAACCATACCGCCGGTCAAACAGGCACAAGGCTCTCGGTCAGATTCTTGTTACTAACCAGCGACTTGACAAGCTCTCAGCTATGCGGACCAATTTTGCCAGTCGTGGCATGCTCAATGGAACGTGTCTATCGAGCGCCCTCAACTTGATAGGTACGTAGTTTATTGGATGTAAGTGACTTAACCACTGATTTCCAGCCATCAAAGCTCAAATGGCCCCATCCTCTACGTCCACCAACAAGCCCGGTGCTGCCCCCACAGACAGCACCACACAGGGAATTCCAAATTGCCCCTCTGCAAGCGTCACAGCCGACAATGAGGACGGGGAAGCAGACCACAGTGCACCCATCCTTGCAGCAGATATTGAGCTATCATGAAATCGACGTATGTTCTTGTATATTGATCATTTATAATATTGTTTTTACTGACACGACTACATAGAATCTAAACGTGCTAGGACTGTGCACACATTGGCCATAGAACTTGCCATTCCTGACTTCATATTCCTCCTCCGACGCTTTCTATTCGAGCACTTGAACCCCAATGATCCGCGCGACATTATGGCCATTCCACAATTCGAACTTCCTTGCTACGACGGGCCAGTATCTGTGTTTAATTCTGCATCATCCCGATTTTATGCACCCAGTGACTTGTGTGGGACTGGCGGGATGCATAAGGAGTATATCCGATCCTGTCCAATGTGGAGGAGCGATGGCCCACGCTATGACTGCGTATTTGTCGGAATGGATCCAGATGCAGATGGGATGCATGGGTACGAGATTGCCCGTGTTTTTTGTTTTTTCTCCTTCGTCTATAAGGGCATCACTTATCCATGCGCAGCTATACGCTGGTTTGATAAAGATGGTGAGGGGCCTGACGAGCTCACTGGAATGTGGATTGTTCGCCCAGGCACTCTTCCCAATGACGCACCCAACTACGCGATTATCCACATCGACTCAATTTACCGTGCAGCACATCTCATACCCGTCTATGGCCCTCACCCCATTCCACTTGATATAAAGCCACACCATTCATATGACGCATTCAAATCCTTCTATGTCAATAAGTTTGCAGATCATCACTCTTTCGAAGTTGCATCTTAGGCTCTAATTTCCATGATCCCGCCGGTGCCATAGATCCATCCAATAAACTAGTATTGCAACCCGTCATATGTTGCTGGCAAGTTCAGGCCGCCACAGATATCAGACTCAGAGGTGTCATGACGAGCTCGCACCACTATAGTTCTACCGTGGTCCATGACAGAAAGCATTGTACTTGTATTACTTTTTCTACTTTGACCACTTTTCCAATCGTGACTCATGAAAATCCTGGACACACCGGAGCAAAAGCGTCCCACTGGAGTAAAAATGCCTTAGTCGTGCCTTGGTAGTCCCTTTTACTACTTTTTTCCCTTCTGGCACTTTTTCGTGGTATGCTAAGCGTGCCAATTGCAGATAAGGCCGTGAACCAATTACTGATGTTCCTTGAAACTTTTATTTTCTAGCCTTGCTGTGGCTGGACGTGTTCAAGTTGAACGTCGATCAGCCCAGCTGGCGGTGGTGACTGACAAGTGACAACAAGATGTACCACTAGAGCCTCTTCCTCAGGCTCACTGACTGAAATGTGTCGTCGGGTCCAACACAATCTACTGTAGGGTACATTGGGAACGACCACGGCGTAGCGCTGGGTACTCATTTGGAAGATCAGTCGGCGTTCCGTATGTTGCGAAAGCGAGGTACTACTATGTACGCGGCGAAAAGGCGCAGCCGAACGTTTTCAAAGTTCTCATTCGATTACCCCCCTCTAAAGCCAACTCAAAGACGCCTGTCCGGTGGGGCATTACATTACATTAATATCATGTCCTATTTCTTTCTTTTGGACATAAAAACCTGCGGGCTCAGTCATTCTCCGATCCAACCACTGGGATTATTGATGATCATACGAAACAGACTCGGCGGCTCTCTTCTACTTCCCGCGATCATACGCAGATCAATTTGCTGCGTGCGGGGACTCGAGTCCGCTAGAACCGGATGGACCCGGTCAGTACACCGCCAGCTTCAAGCCCCAAAAACGCAGCTTATCCGTGCATGCCTTCCGCAGGCCATGTTCGAGAACTAGATGATTGCGAAGAGAATGATGATTAGGATGTCAAGAACTCTAATGCACACAGCGAAACCGCCCACTGTACATGATACAACTTGGGGTACTCGGAAGACGAACCCACTATTCCTACAACCACAGCATACTCGGGGCCTTCTTCACCTCGATATCCGTCCGGATGAAGAGTAGCTCCGTCGTCGACTCTTTCTCCCATTCTGCATAGGGATCAAAAGGATCCGAGCGCAGTAGCAAGCACAAGTGGTCTTGCCCAGGCCTCAGGACTCCCTGTCCACTGGTGTCGAAACACCAATAGTCAACAACACCGACCGTACACTTGCCGTAACGTGTGCATTCCACGCCCTTTTCTCCTGCTCCCTCGAACAGCTTCATGGAAGACGATGGGAGGTCCACGATGAGCAGTTTGAGTTGCAAACCTCGCTTGGTCATGATAAAGTGCTTGTCGCCGCGCCATGCTCGCTGGCTGAGTCCGTTGTCCCTACTACTTGCCGTCCCAGCGCAAGCTTCTCCGAGCGTCCTGTAACAACGAGGTGACTCCGGGAGGGCGGCACTGTCAGCAGATGGACGCCCTGCCCATGCCATCATTTCCCACTCCCCACACCTATCGATGATTGCCTCCATCAACCTGTAGAAGGCACGTTGTCCCTCCCCATATGCGATCGTCAGGCTCACATCGAAGACTCCAATGAGACAATATGCGATGTCTTCCACCCGAGTCGTCGTCCGGTTGGCCGCCCACATCATCTTTTCGTGAACGTTTCGCGTTCCGGGACGGAAAAAGCGCAGGTCATGATGAGGGATACCTGTTGCCCGCGAAAGTGTGTCCAGCATCCGAGCGTCTTGCTTATCGTTGACGCTGTTGCTGAGAGGCACCCAACCTTTTCCATAGAACTTGATCGCCCGAGGTGCCAGCAGCTCCTGCAAGGTCCACCCACGGGTGAACCAAACGTCCTTCCAAAGGTCGTCGATTGACGTCGCCTCGGCCAAGTATGCGATGCACACATGGGAGTCACGATACCACTTGAACATGGATCGAATAGCTTCTTCGAGCTCGGCGCTACTGTCTTTGTTGATACAGCACGTATCCGACCAAGCGAGACAACAGTCGTATGCCGCAGCTTTTTTGCAAAAATTCACGAGCTTGTCATACCCCGCAGGTTCGAATGACATCATGATATCGCGAAAGGTCGGTTCGCCTCGTTCGATCCACCGGTGGGAGAACGTGGCGTACTTGAGCTTTCCTCTCACGAGGGCCCTAATCGCTTCCTCCCTCGAAGGTACCGAACGACCTGCTGCTTCCTCGACAACTTTGGCTATGTCTGCTTCTGTAACCGCCATCATGTCGCGGCGGAACATCTTCTTCACCTCTTGACGAGACATGAGCCTCTTTTCCGGGACATGTACAAGGTAGGTGGGGAGTTCGTTGTTGACATAAGTGCCATAAACCTCCATGACGTCCGGCAAGGCGGGTAGTCCAGGCTCCTACACAGCAGGTAAGCAAAGCAAAGGCGAGGCGAACCAACGTGGTGCACTTGCATCGGCGGTATCCCCCGAGCTGTCCTCCGCAGGTCCGTCGCGGTGTGGTAACTTGATCCTGAGACCTCGGCCGCTACTTTCAGGCTGACCAACGCGTTGTTCAACCGACCCAAACCCATCCCTATGTGACAATACGCTCACCAGTATCTGTCCGTGAGGAAAAACATGGCGGACGTCGTCGATCACCTCTCGCTTTAGCTTGTGAAACTTTGCCTGCGTGCGTGACGGTGAACACTAAACAGGCGAGTAAGCGCAGGCACGACTTTTCGCGCACCTTCAGAGCAGTTTGTTCTTCCGCGGTCAGCGTAGACTGTAGCACAGAGTGAGCAAGGTCTTCGAAAAAGTTGCCCATCCGAACCGTGCTTTGCAGCTGGCCGGGTGCGGGGGGTCTTGTCAGGGACGGTAACCCTGTTCCCCATCCTCCTTTTATACTCGAACTCGTGTGATGGGAGTCCAAGTATAATTTCACTATCTCCACAGGCTGCACCGGCGTGTTACACCCATGCCTGTGCTGTTGTGGAGAGCTTCTCAAAGTCTGGGTATTCAGAACCCTCGTTCCAGTGAGGACTCCTTGTTAATTACCCCGATCATTACCTCATCACAATCATGGTTACTATGTATGATACGGGCTGTGGTACGCCTTCTTCCATTCTCTCGTATGCGCCTCATGATGCACCCATCACGGTATTGAACGCCGACCTCGATTTTGCAGCCAAATAGATCCCAGCCTTGACGGTCACCCGAGGTACTACGTTTCGATGTCGTTGCGTCACTTCAAGCAAACGAACGGCCACTCGGCGAGGACTCACTGGTAAGACGGACGACTCCTTTTCGACAGCACGCCGCTCGAGGCTGTGTTTCATGAACGAGGTCAGGGGCGAGGGTGTGCCTAAACGCGAACACGCTGTGTTGGTGAAGCGCCACGATGTAGCGTGTACGATCGATTCACTTTCCATGGAAGAGGGTACAGTGCAGCACTGGCCAGCCTGACGAACCGCCGTGACTCACATTGCCACGCTCAAGACTCACGACTTCTTGCACAACCCAGTAGTAGTCCGTACCACTGAGTCAGTATCCCGTCCGACACTCGGATTCGTTCGTTTACATAACCTATACAGTCCTCGAAAGTACTACAAGAATGGTCACCGCATCATACATACATACATGACACAAATATCGCTCGAAAAGTCCAAAAGATGGGGGGGGGGCATCGGTTCAAAGTAGTAGAAACACGACACCATAGGATAAGCCTTAGGATAAGCCGTGCGATAAACTGAGTATCTGCATCCGTTCCTCTCGAGTAGCATACAATACGATGAACGGGTGTCCTTCGGCCTTTTTCTTGGCTACCGCTTCGCGCAGTTGAAACGCGTACGCCGTTTGCAGCGCCGGCATGGATCCCACCACCGTCTTCCATACGTCTTCGTCGTGGATCCACTGTGAGCTTTTGACCAGGGTGTCGAATACCGTGCTGGGCACGTCGATCGCGAGCATCGGTATGCCGTTAGTTATCGCGGCCTTGAGATGCGCACCGCGCTCGTAAGCTGTCGTTGGGAGAGGATGATCAGGGCTTTCCCGGGGGGGGGGAACGAACGTATACCGGATGCGTGCGAGATTCGTGCGTGCGTACCTCTATCAAGCAAGATCTGTTTCACATGTTTTCGCTGCTTCTTCGTGTCGAGAGGAAGCAGGAGTTGAACGTCGCCGCTGCCCGACGTGTCTTTGCCGCTGATACTGGCTGGAATGGCGCTTGGATAGCCAACCGTGCCCGACGTGGACGCATCGATACGCTTCTGTTCAGCAAGTTGCTGGTGCAACCAACCGACGAGGTCCTGGCGAGATACTAGATGTCTATCTCAATACAGGACCTCGAGATTGGGGTGATCTGAAAAGCTCACTTTCGTACTCCGTCCCTCTAAGAATGCTCTTGACCTTGAACGCCACCTGCTCACGACGAAGCGTGCGTGGTCGTGGGTACAATGCAAACCTGAAATAGATCACTTCAAAGTCGTCCACAACATCACAAGCAAACCGACAGCTTACAGAATTCCTTCGCGAACACACAGATCAACATGACTTTCGTTCTCAGCGTCGGTCAGCGTCGCGTCGTACATGATATCAGCACTAATATTGTTCTGCCAGAGCAGCGCCGCAACCTCGAGCCTATCTTGAAGGTATCCTGGCTGATACGACATGATATACACGTCACACCTGCGAGGACTCCAGAAGCCAAAGGATCGCTGTTCCTTTACGAGCGCCTTCACTGCCGTGCTTTGGAATGCTGCGAGAGTAACGGTGATCTTGTCAAAGGCTATTTGAACAGCGAATGCACAGATCGGGTCTCTCTTCGTTTTGGCAGCGGAGTACTGAGCAATCAATTGATCATACCTGTACACGTTTGTAAGTCATCTGGAAGTATGTAGATCAAGGGGTGAATGCACTGACCGACCAGCAGCTGCAAGGACGTCCTGACGCCTCGTACGCCGTACCACTTCCAGGCGAAGTCCATCATTGAAATGCGCATGGTGTGTGGCCCACATCAGAGGACGAAGGTATATCGGACCATTGAAGCCTGCAGATGTGGCGTACTGAATACTCTGCTTGATTTCCTCCACGGCGGGCCTCATGATGGTGAGTAAGGAGGGAGAAATTTTCTCGAGTTTCATCAGTAGTCCATCGATATCCTCGTGAATTTCTGCGAAAATATCTAGTTCATCCGCAGTGCTCCGTAACAGTCCTTTCTTCAATAAAGCTGCTCGCTTCTGGGATGAAGAAGACTTGGACTGATTCATGATATCCATGACTGACGGTCGCAGGTCATCTGGGACTCGGCTGAGGGCTAGTTCGACGACTGGAACAAATTTGGAGCAACGAATAGAAATCATGATGACGACTCACTTCTGGAGTGAGAGACATGTATCTCATAACTGTGGGCAAGGTTTGGGAAGCTGCGAAGACAATCGCTGAGAAGCAGTAATATCTCTGCTCCTGCTGCAATCATCCCGCTTTTCATATCTGGGGTGATGATATCCAGGATAGCAGCTTTCACCATTATAGGATGTCCGGCAACGGGGCTATGGAGTCGATGAGTCAACATGACGGATTTCTCCAGAGATATGAGGCCGAGCTACTTAGGACGATAGGTGTTCATGATATGAAAACGTTTGATCCGTTTCGTACCATTCTTCGCAGCCAGCCTCGCGAACGATATCAACGCATGATTAGGTAGGAAAACGACATCGCCGTGTCTGTCGATGAACGTAGCCCGAGGTTCATTGTCTTCCGGATCCGTTGAAGGGACCAATAGAGGCGGTTCAATATCAACAGCTCCATGAAGACGGAATATAGCTTTTAATCCGTCTTCGACGATAGTGTTCAAGTTTGCATGTTCGGGAACATCACCTTCGAGATCATAAAGAAGATTCCTGGTTTGACTAATTTGACTAGCTGGTCGTTTGAAGAGTACTGAGAGCAGAGTCTGATAGTGTGTGGATTCTGGCGCGGCTGCGGAGAACAAGGATATTCAAAGGAATAGAAATCAAGTCAATCACAGTACTTGCATATCATCCTTAAAGCTTCCTTGAAGTATTCATCTTCTACCCTAGGCGGCAACAACGAGCTTTGCGAAAGTTCAAGAGCACTTGGCCGCTTTGCAGGATCATGGCGAAGGAGCCACGAGATAACTAAACAACGTGAGACGAACACCACTGCCCCTTCGAAAACTACCCACTTTCTTTCTGCCGTGTGCGATGTGTTTCCCAATCACGAGGAAGGTAAACTTCAGGTTTCCGTAGATCCTCGATGACGGCAATGCGCTCCGCTCCCGTGGAAAATGGGTAATTCATTTCAAAGAACACTATCTGGTGGAATTTGGCAGGAGTTACGGAGATACCGAAATCAAAGCTCACCCCCAGACTATATATATCGGCCTTGTTATGATTCCTGGGCCCCTTCTTCCGCGATAGGACCTCAGGGGCGATGTAGAGCTTCGTTCCTACCTCTAGATGGGGGTTAGCTCGTGGAGACTGTGGCCACCGACAATGTCGCGCTTGCCTAGAGTGAGCTCTGAGTCCGACTGCGTGACTTGCGGGGATAAGTCCGAAGGATCGACGGCTGCAAGACTCGATGTAGCTAGACCAAAGTCTCCGACTTCCGAGGAGTGGGTACATTAGTCAATACTGACATATCCATTCATGTAATCAATCACCTTTGCAGTCGCCCTTCCCATCTATATGCCATTTGAGCAATTAGCAGATCCAGACAATCGAAACCGAAACCTACCGATAAAGATGTTCGTCAATTTGATGTCTCTGTGCAGCTGGGTGGAGGAGATCAATAATGAACACTATACATAGAACAACATAACCGACTATTCCCATGCTGCCCATGTGCACCAATGCCTCCAAGATTTGATTGAATAGACGCCAGGCTTCCTCTTCCGATAAACCCTCGGCTACCCTCTGGAGAGATTAATCAGCCAACATGGCAGTACAGGAGCTGTGTCGTACTCGCTTCTTTCAAAGTCTGGCGTTCCACGAATTCCTGGATACAAATACAGCATAATTCAGAAGCGTCAACATCCGGAGGTAAAGGTACGCACCATCTGGATGTATAATGTCCTCGGCAAGACAGGTGGTGGTTTCGCATCCACGTCCTCTGCATACTCTGACGTGAAGAGATGTGCAAACCCATCGTCGCTGTCGTCCTCGTCTTCATCTTTCTCGTCGTTCACATCAGACCTGGTGAAGTGGATGCTCGGAAATGATGACCTGCTCCCAGAACCTCCGTAATCGTCCAAGTCGCTCAAATCGATGCTGAATGGGTCCGATTTCTCGCGCCGTTCGAGTGAGTGAGGGACGGAAGTCATGTTTCCTTCTGTGCCCGACTCAGAAGCAGTTTCGGAGCCAGAGGATAGGCCTGAGGTGACAACCTCAGCCGTCTCGACCCATGTCGTATAATACCGCACAATGAAGCGGTGAGAAAGCCTGCTTAATGCATTTACCTCACGGAAGATTTTGGTGTCACTCTGATCGGTGCGAAGGCGGATCTTCTTCACTGTGAACGTCGATGAGGGTGACAGAACGTAGCTTTTAGACACTGTCACAAACCGGCATATATGCGAGAGTCAATCCTATTGCGTGCTTTCACGACTGACCCGAACGCACCCCTCCCCTACAGATCATTAGGGTCAACGCACTCACTGCTCGAGAGATTGGCTGCGTACCAATAACTCTAGTTCTTCCCAATCTTCCTTCCATCTACTTGCTTGTCTGGTACTAGGAGGAATACGGAAATAGTCTTTATCGGGTGAGGTCCCATCATGATTCCCATTTCCCATCGGTGTCCCCGCTCCCGGTACTGGAACCGGTACCGGATTGGTACGTGTCGGGGAGGTAAGAGACATCGATGCGAGCTCTGCAAGAAGGCTCAAGCAGGAGACCTGTGACTTTTTGCTGGAAGACAGCATGTTCAACCCAGTGACCTGTAAAGTACGGGATATAGATGCTGGCGATGGTTCATCCCTTGAGCCAAATAAGCTAACGGAAACACACGTACCAGCTTGGAGGGCTTCACGTGGGCCACCGAACTTTTGTATCACGCCTTGTCCATGGAGCATCTGTAGGAATACTACTCCGACGCTGTGGATATCGCGGCCCTTCGTGTATGACAACGGAGAGTCAAGGACTTCCTTTGATAGCCTAAGGTGGAATATATTAATGGACCGCGACAAACATTTAGCCAATTCGTACCAAGCGTCCGGAATGGAATGCTCGTCATTGATGGGCGCTATGCCCGAAGAAAAAGGGTTCGACCTGTGTAGGTCTTTCAATCGGGCATGGAAACCCACTTTCCCCACCTTGACAAGCTTGGAATGACTCTTGTTCTCGCGGGTTGCAAGGAAGATACACGTGGTATCAAGGCCTATTGAAGAGACGTCGGAACGTGATGAAATGATTCTGAGACAATGGAAATACCTCGATGGACGAGATCACTAGAGTGTACAGCATTTAACGCGGACAGTATCTGAGCAAGGTATTCCTATGCGTTACGTTTTGGTAAGAATATTAGTTACAGCGGAAGTGGGGCATGTCTTACAGAAGCTCTGTCTTCTCGAAGGCTGTCGCAATCCTCTAAAACATCCTGCAATGTAAGGGCAGGGCGTTGCTCAGATAAGATCGTTAACCGGAAAGGGCCAACGTGAGGAAACGAAAGTTTGACAGCAAGGACGCTTAACAAGTTCGGGTGCTGGACATTCATGAGACGTTGGATCTCGGCCTCGAGCTGTGCAAGCTTCTTCCTGCCTGGATGCGAATGTATCGGTCGAGAGTAGATGGAGAAGGATCAAGATAGTCACCTTGGGAACTGGCATAGTATCCGTGACTGAACTCGATCGCGTGCACTTCCAGAGGAAGCGTGGCATGGACATCATCACACAATGGATCGGCGAGGTATGTCACACCCAGACACTCTATAGCATTGTTCGAACACGAGCATAGACCAAAAGAATGAACAAACCTTTACGAGGATGGAACATCTTCACGGCATTAAAGCGTATGCCCTTGAACTCTACCTCGATGGGGAATGATTCCGTCAATGTGTCACCGACAGACGGTGCTTCGGTAGCATCAGACTGGGCTCTTCGCCGAGCTGCTTTATATTGTATTTCTTTTGCAATGAGATGTTTCTGTGCATCGGCTTGAAGTTGTTCCTGGAGTTGCTCAGCGACCCGAGCAGCAAGCTCAGACTGACGCTCGGCCTCGGCCTCCTCTCTTTCTCGTCGTTCCTAATACAACATCGTTGGAACGGTTGCGATCAACAAGCTTGAAACATAAGCCTACGCGCTCTGCTTGAGTTGCACGTTTTGTCATCTCCGTAGCGAGCGAACCAGAGGCTTCACTCGGTGGCTGAACGCGGTCAGCTATCCATTCTTGAGCCGTCGTGATAATCTAAGCATAGATTCTGCGTGTTCGTTTCAAACCAAACCGGTAGATGTTGGAACAACGAACCTGGAAGACCATCTCTGACCCTCGCAACCTCTGAGCTTCCGTATGGATAACCTTGGATAGTGCCACTTCGACATCATGATTGATACCGCGAATAGGTTTCTGAACCGTGAACATGGGAGTGGCGAGCGTAGGGTATGTTTTGGGGAATCTATTTCCTGGTCAGCGATGATTCTGAGAGATGGATAAAAGACAGAGACTACTTGGTATGAAGGTGAAAGTAAACCTTGGGTGCGTGCAATGGGTCTGGATGACCGACTTTAATGATGAATTCGGGCAGCCTAGCTGCAGCCTTATAACGATCAAAACGTGTCTGATTGAGACGCGAAATTTGATGCACCTTCCATGCCTTGGGCGGAGGGGGTTCAAAGAAATCTTGATCATAGATAGATTTGAGAGCAGTTATTTCGAGTTGTTGCAATTCTTCAGTCGTTTCCATTGTCGCTGCGATGATATCTGTGCCGTGAAGACAACAGAGAAGTTACGCGATGCTTGAGATGTTTGAGAGTCCACTTTGAACCTCAGTGGCTCAAGCGGACATGACCGTCACCTCGAGAGATAGCGAGTCGCGTTATTTATGTTGTGCTATAAACAGCTATCAATATCAATCAAAAGACTCATCTCGAATCAGCCAGAGTCAGTTGTTTGTTTGACCTTGCTTGGCAACACCCCTCGATCCTAATATGTACAAACAACGCTTTACCCAGTGTCACAGTCAGTCTCAATCAGATCCCCCTCTATACATAACATGGCAAGAACAAGAGCGGTGAGCCACCTCGCTTCTCACGCATAGAATGCCGAATACGATACGTTCGTCATACCCGAGTCAGGTACGTCAGACGATACAACCTGTCTCGCGTCAAGTCTCATCAGGCCACTAGTACTGAAACGAGCGTGTCAAACTCCTACCCTCGGGTGATCAATAATTTTGAATTGGTCAGAAAGTCAACCATCGAACCAACGTTGGATCAACTTCAATAGGAACGCACTGCGTGGCCTCCGTAGAGAACGAACAAACTGATATCTTTGACAAGTCTACTTTAAACCTGCCTATGCCAACATAACACGTCGGAAGAATATCGAAAACAGATGCACAGCACCGTTCATCATTCGATTCATCGCGCTCAATAATGCCAAGCGGTTAGCGTCTCCTGGAACCCATCCAAATTGATGCTCGCGTTCACAATGCCATCTTGGTCCACGCTAAGCTGGTATGTCGCGCCAACGGTGGACAGGCCATATACCGTCACCGTCGGGGCCGATGCAGAGTCGATGTTGAAGATCTGTTGTTGACAGTTCATTGGCGTGACGCACGCCCGAGAAAAGTTCTGGAACGTGAACACGATGTGAGTTTTCCAATTCGCCACGCAAAATGAGAAGCTGCGACATACCTGGAAAAAGTTGTAAAAGCCAGCGCCTGGTGTGGTATGAATCACGGAGAGACAAATATCAGGATGAGTCAAACCGCTCACCAAAAATGGTGATGTGTGATGAGGATTGGATATACATTGCCCACGCAGCAGTCATGCTGTAGGGGAAAGTGGGGTCGTGATAAGCAGAGTTAGTTCTGAATGGCGCCGGCGCCGCGGGGACAGGTTGATAGTAAGGCTGCGGGACAGCACAGCATAAGCTCAATGACACCACAACAATCAGATTGAGTCACTCACAGTCTCTGTCTGAGCAAAACCGATGTAATGGTTGTGAGCATGCACCAAGTTGTATTGGTAGAGCGCCGCGTGTTCCGCTTGCAGAAGATATCATCTATTCAATTGATGAACGGGTATGAGGCAACAAGAAACTTACAAGCTATCATGAGATGACCATCAGCATAAAGTCGGATGGATATTTCCTGCACTTACATGTGCCAATGAACCAAACGGGGCCTGCAGATTCCGAGAGGATACCACGGCCAGTGAAGACCGATGTTTGACCAGACGCGTCTAGGTCATGGTCTGCGGTCCATACCCACGTTCCCTGTCTAATCGTTGAGAGGATGTTTTTGCGCAGAACTAATCAACACTACGAACCTCGAAGTATGCACTCGAATGCCGGGTGAGGTGGATCCCGAGGAATGCGGCCTGACAAGAAGAATTCACAGAGCCTGACGGACATTGAGCGTATTGCAAGTTGGTCCCAGCAGCTGGACACAAGGTGCATTAGCCTATGCTACACAGGGGGCATGTACAACGGACCTCCTCCCAGCCTGAAGAGTTTTATAATGAGCAGTATTCATTGACTTGATGGGAAACGCATACCGAATGTGAGTATCCCAGAGACCTGCCGCGCCTTGCTGACCAGCGGGTTCGTGAACGTTCCATTCAATCAAGATCGCCCCGGGAGCTTGTAGAATGATAAGGTGAGTTGTGATTGCGGGAACATTCTGCTAATAGTATCATTCACCAGGGCCGACTGTGGCGAGGATCAAATCGCTGATCTCCATGATACCCTTGGAACCAACGGTACCGGCTCGGATGACAGGACGCGGGTGTCTCTGTGATTGAAAGTACCTTCCACCCGCCAAAATGACGGACCAGGCTTCACCAACAATCTGCGTTCCTGCAGGAATGGTGATCGTGTGCGTAACGTAGTATACACCTGCATCGAAGAAGATGATCTTGCAACCGGCGAACTGCGTGACAGCCTGGTTGAGAGAACAAGTCCGATTTGCCCAATGGAAATAAAGCCGTACCTGGTCAAAAACTTTCTGGATGGCTCTAGTGTCGTCGGTCTTGCCATCACCCTTCGCACCTCGACTTTTGATGCTGATGATCTGGCTCGTGGCGTAGGTGGCATATTGAGGGTGGCCTTTCCCAAAGATTTTCCCCTCGCTGTCAAGGAGGCTCGAGGAAATGCTGGCCGACGCAATATTACCCTGTGTCCAAGCCTTCTGACCACGGGTTCCGGAGTACACATTACCCTGGGCCCAAGAGGCGATTGTAGTATTGCCACCTGTAAGGACGGTGCCTCCGCCAGCGACACCAACCGCGGTTGGAACATTGGTCAACTGGATATTGTTAAGCACTAGAGAGTATGGTAGCGCTCCACTGCTTGATTTCGATGACTGCACGAAGACGGGTGTATTGCTGACTACAGCATCCACGATAACTTCAGAGCCGACACCCTGAAGATGTATAGTGAGTAAAAGCAGCTTGACGACTTTCGAGAGCACTTTAACCTGTTTCGCTAGGGTAGTTCCTCCTATCGTCAACGCAAAGCCAACCTGTAGGAGATCATCATCAGAGAAGTGTTCCATCAAACCGGAAGCAGATCGAGCTACCTGGCAATTGTTAATCGTAACTCCTTGGAATGTGAAACCTGCGAAAAGCGTTGGACGAAGTATCCTTCGAGTCGTGGTATAATGACAGACCCCAATTCCAGATACCCGATACAGCTGAACATTGCTTGGTTAACGTCGATTTACTTCCGATTGCGACTCCACTCACCAGTGACCGCGTTGTTGACTGTGAGGTTACGGACTGTGAACTGTTGGTTCCCGACCTCGATGCCAATCTTTCCTGGATGAAAGCTCACTAACGTATCCTTTCTTGTTAGGGTCGTTACCTACCTCCGTTGAAGACAACATCTGACGATACATGAACATCTAGTTCGCATGGCATTATGCTCACTCACCTCCCATGAAACCACCACTTGAAGAATGGAGACAGATTACTATCTCTAAACCAATACTCCTCGAGTGAAAGCGTACCTTCCGTTCTCCATGAATATCCCTATCGCGCACATCAACTTCGTACTAAGAAGAGACTGTCCATTTCTTACCTTGATGGTTCGTTCCGGAAGCAGTGGACATCTCAACTACGATGTTGACCAACGAAGTCGCCTGAGCCACTTGCCAGTGCAAGCCGATGGCTGTGTTCCGAGACGGCACCCGCCGCAAGTCGATGATCAAGTTCCGGACGGAGCGAAAGCTGGAACAAGGCCAGTTTTAGGAGGACACACGAAAGTCAAGGAGTGATCCATACAGGTTGTCCTGATTTATAAACCACTGAACACCCCAGCCGTCAGGAATGTAAGGGTCGGCATCTAATCAACGGTTAGATCTGCACCAATCACTAAATTTGAAAAGACCGACCAATTACCGCGAACCCGTTGAAATTGGAACTTGCTAAAAGAGTCGGTGGGTTCTTGGCGTCTCCAATGATTTGCGTGTAGTAGTAGGTGTTGATGGCCGACGAAACGAGGTAAGTGCTAACGGTTTAGTGGGTGGTGGGTAGGATGATCAAGTAGGACGGCTGAACGCATTGTACTCACCCTCGAGGGAAATACACGATTGCCGGTGAGATACTACAAGTAACATGTTTGATCACAGAATCCGTACGCAGAAGGAGCCACATACGTTGAAGATCCACAATTTGGGCCACAGCGACCTCCAGATGACATTGCCGCTCTGCAAACTTTAATGAGAGGAAAAACAAGGATATGCAGAATGAACTCACTTGATTGCAGCTGTATCATCAGTGACTCCATCACCCTCGGCTCCGTAGTCTTTGACATTGCGAAAGACCTGGTAAGAGCTCGAGTTGGGATTGAAGGGAGACGTTCCATGGTGCTGGATTGACTCAAGCCAGTATGGGTCCCCGGGTGCCGCAGTGCCGCCAGCTAGAGGGGCAGTACAGGTTGAGCCAAGACCGAAAACAAATTGAGAGGTATACAGGACGATGCCTAGAGAGAGCAGCGGGAAGCGATGCCACATGGACGAACGAACGGTCACTTGGATGTGCGTAATGATGGCGAGAGGGTTTCACTTGGGAACCTCGGCATTTTATATTCTGGCTTCGTTAGCAAGAACGTCAGTAGCACCACGCCAGGAAAAGACTGTGTAGAGGGGATGTGATTGCATATTGTGCCTGTCCGAGGGCCATCTTTCAAGGTCTTCATGTTCTTGTAACGAATCGCAAGAGGCGATGAAGCGCACCGGCCTAGAAACGGTAGAATCCTCAACCAAAGTGGCAGAAAGAAGTATCACTCCTGAGCCGGGCCAACTCTCTTTGACCGACTGATAGCAACTTGAGCAAGAATAGAGCTGAAGCCTTTCGTCCATGCCGATGTCGTAAATTCAATGACCTGGAAGGTGAGTTCGCACGTCTTCCGTGAAGCTCAAATTAGCCGAAACATAAACGCATGGCTGAGAACGCCGGAGATGAACGGCGTCATGCTCCAACGCCTTTCATCCGGGTTCTTGCCGTCTGCAATAGTCAAACCCATTGCCACATCTCATGCGTGATGCGCATGCAAAGAGACTCGGCGGCGGACCGTACCTGGAACGCCGCAATGCATCTCAAGGAGTCGCACACCACCACGGGCGAAGCATTCGTGCGGTATGATTCGTGCGGTGTGTGTTGGCAACGTCCGCAGAGACAACCAAGGTAAGAAACAATTTCGAAAACGGCCATACTATTTGCGTATCAGACACCATTAAGAGACGGAAACAAATCTAGCGACGCAATAGACCACCAGGTGCTTACTTACCCGGCGTAGGATGATCCGAACCTCGTTGTGATAGTCCGCAGTAGAGTCCGCAGTGCGAATCGGGTGCCAGTGCAATACGGAGATGTGCACCATTCAACGGGTAATCCCTACTGAAGGAGTTCAAATATAATGAAGATGTTGAGATGGAGGAGGCCCGTTGACTGTGTGGAGCGGCACCGGCATAGCAATGCTGGTTTGGTAAAATTCATGAAGGGGGAGTCGATTGAATCGCGGTGCTCGTATGTATACAGGCAACAGTAGTAGTGGTCAAACCAACTCGAAGGAGTTCAGTTGCAGTTTCAAATGCCGACCCGCTCGGGTATGTAGGACTTTTCCGTCGCCAGTGACTCAGAGTGCCGTGGATGATGAATCGATGATGTTTAGTAGCTTGCCAACGCTGCGTCACTCGGCGGTACACTACCATGCTCGTTCCCAGCTTCAATTCCACTCTTCCGCCCACTCTGTCCAATTCTGATAATTCTCGCTCAACGCAGCATACACCTGTTCCCAGTCTCTGCAGACCAGCGTATCTCCCACACGATCGTTTTCGAAATCTGCCTCCATAAAATCTCCGAGTTCGAGCGTATCCGCAGCCTCACACAGCAACGTTTGCCGCAGATAATTGAAACAATGGTGCAGGTGATCGTAACCGGCGTAGATATCATCGCGGTCGTTCAGCGCCCTCTGGATAGACCACAGGCAGTGGAAATGATGCCAGAACACCACGGTGAACACCCGATGGTCTGGACCGAGACGCGTCCGACCGGCCTCTTTGGGCGCCGTGACGAGCTTGTCCCACTCCATCTGCGCAACGAGATCCGAGCCGTTGAGCGGGAAATGGACAGTCTCGTGGAGAGTCATGGCGACTGGATCGTCGGAGATGTAGAAAGGTAGTTCAAGGGGGTGATCGACACCGCGATAGCTGTATTCTGCACTGGGCTCTGAAGGATGTTCTTGATGGAGGTGAGTCGATCCATTCACTGTGAATTATTTTCGTGGAGCGACTTACGGGAGGCTATCGACTCTGAGGGCCATTTACTGAGACATCCCCAAATCGTGAGGAGGAGATTGAGGAAGGCAAGAATTTTGTGGGTGAGGCTCATCGTAGTCGCGGTAACGGTGCACAAACGCAACGTTCGTATCTCAGAACTCAGGCTTCGTGGCGGTCGAGCCCCTCGTCATTGTTGACCCATTCATTGGAACGACTTCCCTTCCCATGGGCAATGATCTTTGAAATTCGGCGGTAGTCCTTCGGGAAACAAGTCACCTGTGCCCATCGGAACGAACTCGCCGTTCTGGAGAGCCCAATCGACGAGCACAGAAGAAAAGGTCAGCGCCTTTCCGCGGATCCGATTAACGACCCGCTGAACCGCATGGTGTTCGCCAGTTTCGTCGTCGGAAGTTGATCGGTTGACTATCGATTCAATAGCGCTCAGCATGGTGTTTGAACCTTCTTCGGTTCTCCGGTGGCATACTCCGTAATAATAGATCAATCGGATCCGTATACTGAGAGGATGGGTAAGCTTTGGAGCGCAATCCGATATTTGTGCGGGAAGTTCGCCCTCTGAACTAGCGCTAATAAGGATAGCACTTTGATCTCTCACTTACCTCTGGAGCCTTCCCAGGGCGATACATACGCATCTCTCAAACGTCTCACGCGGGCTGTCATAAAATGGCCAGTGGCGAGTGCTCTCGTAAAGCCCCTTGTTCCTTTATTGCGCTTTCAAAACAGTGGGTGGGTAATCCTGTAACGCTACGTGTGAACGGCAAGCCCTAACCATCGTCACAGTGCACAGACAGGATGCATCTTGCGCAGCCCTTGCTCGTGTGTGTTTGGCTTTGTGCACTCGCCCTCGCTGCGCCAGCAGACGTAGGGTCTACTGATAGGGGCGTGTCTGATGGTCCTGTCGGTAAGAGACCAGTTCCCTTCGAGATCGCCCTCTGACATGGCCTCCATTTCTTGTGGGTGATTAGCTTTCGGGGACGCCTAGTTGGCAGGACCCGAGCACGTGGCTGCTGGCTACTCCCAAGAACGTGATGGAACATTTGCAGGCCATAGACCTGTTTGAATATATCCATTCCGCATGATTATCGCCCAGGGGTCTGAATAGATATTTTACATTCATGGGGAGGCTGGATGTATCTCTCGAGACACTTTCAATGACAAGACAAGGGTTTTATACATCCAGATCCAAACCCCGCATAACCATCCAACGTCTAAGCCTGATCTGACAAACGCTTCTACATAGATGTCTCTAAAATCCTTACGGACGACTTGGGCGTCCGGTGAGCTAAAGCGCAACCTCGATCAGATGGTCGAATGTTGTACCATGTAAATGGCTGTGACGCCGATCAGAATCAAGAGCATTCAAATCTCGAATCGATAAACCCGTTCCGGGCGCTCACCAGGTATCTCGTTCTTGATCTGTACCCACTCCACGTAGCACTTGGCATCACCGCCGGATTCCGACAATGGAAGGCAGCCGAGCTCAAACGAAAGCACGTCTTCCGTCGCACAGCTCAACTTCCTGTGCCACGTCACAGGACCGTTCCCAAGCTGAACGTGTCCAAGCTTGGCGATGCGAGAAGGACGGGTGTCGTAAGAAAGGGAAGCGCTGTCCAACGGAACGGTGGCATTGACGCGATACAGTGCGAGGGAACCGGAGTGGCCCTCCTGACCAAAGGACTCCGGTAGGTCCATGTGGAGCTCGCAAATCTCCATTCCCCAGTCGATCGCACGGAACTGAACGATGGTCGACATCTTTCCGTCGTGTGTCAGAGAAATGCGCCGACGCTCGGTGGGACTCGAAGGTCCGGATGGGACTGCACTCACGGTGGGCGTAATGCGCACGCGCCTGTCGTCGGGCGTGATGGTGCCGCTGTGGACCATGTGCGCAGCGAAATCGTCGTCGAACACGCTGCCTGGGGATGCAGCGTCCACCAAGCTGAGCAATATAGGGTACGTGGTCAGTTGACGACGAACGGGGGGAATGGGCCGTGGTATCTCCTCAAACCCGATGTACTGGTTGGGTCGGCGGAGGTGGTGGATGTTTTGCCTTGTGATGAGTGTCTCCGTCTGAGGGGCCTCCTTACTCGGGGTGAGCACCGCAGGAAAGACACTGAGCGTGACGTTGAGGAGCGTGCACACGACGACCACGACGAGGGTCCATGGAATCGCTCGGGACGTGCGCTGCTTCTCGTCAAAGCAGGGGGTGGATTTTGCAAAGTCTTTGGAGGACTCGCAATCGAGTTGACTTGGGTCTGGTAGAGGGACATAGTCGTTGGGGCGTGTGGAAAACATGGTGTAGTCTCCACGAAATACCCAGGGTCGATTGCACATTAAAGCGGGGCTGACTAGGACTCCGGGGATAGTACCTGAGCCATTTCGTTATAGGATGATGCCGGCCGTGCACACAAAGTACATAACGGCGTCACTCGCATTGGCTCAGGGGGTTAGAATGGACTTATGGTATAAATAAACCAACCAGGCGCGTGGACACCTCTCACCATCATGGTCATGTCTTCCATACGCTCCAGTGCACAGCAGCCACTGCAAGAGGATTCAGACCCCACCAACCTGAATTCAAGCGAGTGTTCAATTCGTTGTGGTATCTCGATAAATACGACAGCAAGCCACCGACGCTGGGTACAGACAACTTCCAAGTCTACGCCGCATCCTTCATCACGAAGGGATTGCTTGAAAGAAAACTGTCCTCCCCGCTCACTTTCTTCACCATTTCTCCAGAACTGGCCAGCGTAAGCGACGTGCCAGGTGAAGCAAACCGCATCTTGCCCAACTCTATAGGCTCCGACGACCCACGAGTTGCCATCACGCGCGTAGCGGTTTCCTCGGTCCATCCTTTACCCTGCGCGACGCGGAACACGATGAGTAGCGTGGCGATTATCTGTCTTTGGGGGTGAGAAAAAGACGTTAAGCGTTCCGAAAAAGTCAAACCTGGATTTGGTTCATGGACTGTAGGAACACCTGCGAAACTGCGTTTCCGATCCCGAACAGGGCGAGAAATGCGATCGAAACGGTAGAGTACAGTGCGGCAGACTCGATGATCATCGCAGCAATTGACGTGTATTGTGTCCCGTATGTTGGACCCAGCACAGAAACGATACGATATCTAAAGGTCAGCAGACGGAGAACGATGGCAATGGTAAGGATAATGTTCAAGGCGAGGGATAGGCCGAGATAAGGCAGCGTAAAGTTGATATTGTTCGTGACATAGGGATTCGTGGTCGAAACTTGGATGAGGAACATTATCCCCATGCCTGCGTTTTCGTAGCGTCCGTTAGGCATTCTCACAAAGTTAAAACAGAGCTAAAGGCACTGACCCACCGACCCTGCGAGCATCAAGCAAGGGAAGAGCATCACGATCCAGATAGGGAGCCGGCACCTCTGATAAATGACTTTGAAACGCCACACCTGACCTTTGGATAAGTGTGTCAAGTCGACCGTCAAATGAAACGCTTACTGACCACTAAAGCGTCGGATAACCAGTTGGACAAGACAAACGTCGCGTTGCCCGCATCGTCTACAGGGATTGAAAACATATCATTCTCGAACGCGTTTGGACCGCCCGGGTAGCTACGATTGTCGATGAACGCCATCTGGGTGAATGCCGCGAGTGTGACCATGAAGATAGTACCGAAAATGAAGGAGACGGTGATGTAGATCAACAAGGGTAACCGTTTCTTGAATTCCACACGATTTTTCTCGCGAACGAGCAGATGGAAAGACAAAACGTATAGGGCGACGGTAATGCCGTATGCGATGGAGCTGATGACGACACCTTGAAGCCAGCACCTCTCCGAGAAGAGGGTCTGAGGGTCTTCAGTTGGGACCCAACTCGAGTTGGAGGTCATGTCGGCTAGGCAGGCAAGCGCAATCGGTGAGCAAAGTGTGCATGACTTGAACGTGGCCTGGGGCTAATAACCTGCTTCCAAATGAAATCAGGGCACCTCAGAACAGGCGATATTCACGCGCTTGTCAATTGCCTTATCGCCCCAGTAGTCTTGAAGCGAGATTCATTCCGCGTTCTAGGGTAACTGCATTCGCAGAACAGTCACCGGGCGACGAACATCATTTCCTGACCACACTACAGACGTGGGATTGACGTATGCTATGAATCCCAAGTTAGCACAACTCCTCCCACTGCTGCTTCGTAGCGTACCTCACGAAGAGTCTCTCAGGGCAAGTTGCGTCTCCAAAGAGTAACGTTACCGCTCGACGACTGCATACCGCGGGTCTTTGAGAGTTGAGAAAGGACATTACGTAAGTGATCCCGGACTCTTTCACTGTACTTTTTTCACGCACCAGCTCGATCGGCTAACATTATGGGGCCATCATGACGCCTCAGCGCAACCAACGAAAATTTCTCCAAGAACGTGAACAGGCATCACTTGGTCATTTGATGGCCCGCGCTTAACTCGTGAAGTGTCGGATCATCCCTAATCATTATTCCAGGCTGTGATACGAGATCATGAGGTGTCAAGTCCGAACCCCATGGTCCCCGCGCGGAATGAGCGCGTCGAACTCTGCTTTACCCTCGTCCGAGTCGGGGTTGTAGTGCGCGGTCTCCTCTACACAGATCACGACCGGGTCTCCAAACGCGCCATTGTGAATCTGATTCAAGTTCTGTGCGTTTCTATCCACCGCACTTTGGGTACCACTTTCAGGTGTCAACTCGAACGGCACACGAGACCTTATCGGTATCTTTGTTCAGCATCATCTCAGGGCCTGGAAAGAAACCTCCAGTGATGGACTTTTTGCTTTGATATGATCCGTGGCTCGTTCGGTGATAAATTTACTTGCGAACTTTTTCAACTAAATTATTTTCACACCTACCTAGCAATATTCCCGATTAGAGTTGTCTGTTATCAATCTCGATCTTGTCGGTTCCCCGAAAGCGAACAAAGGCCGAGCATGACGGGCGCCACGAAGGAGGGGAGGACCTCAGCCACCTATCGCTTAATAATTTCCAAGTCGGGCCACCGGCGGCCATTCCAGAAACATTCCCACATTGTGTGTAAGCTTCTACAAGCTAGTCTAAGAGATCCTCAGCTTACCTTTGGTGACTTTTGGGATGAGGTCGATGGTAATTAGGATGATGAAGAGGATGAAGGGGATGATAAGATCATTCAGATCTTGACAAGCCATGGCGATTCGTTTTCGTTCAAATCTCTCGTCTCGAATCTCGATAAATACAATGGATTAAACTATGCGAGTCTGTAGCTCAGGCTGCCGGAAAAACGTTTTCAACGCGACACTGCATCCCTCATCACAGGATAGTTGCTCGAAGGCAAACTGTCCCGGAACTCCCCTCTCGCGTGCTTTACCATTTCCCCGGCACTGGTCAGCGTCAGCGACACGCCAGGTGAGGCAAACCGCATCTTGCCTGATTCTACAGACTCTGGCTCCCGAGTCGTCATCACTTGTGTAGCCGTCTCCTTCGTCCATCCTTTCCCCTGTGCGACGCGGAACACGATGAGCAGCGAGGCGATTATCTGTGGTTGGGGGTGAGAAGAAGACGTTGAGCATTTCGAACGAGCCGAACCTGGATTTGGTTCATGGACTGTAGGAACACCTGCGAAACCGCGTTTCCGATCCCGAACAGGGCGAGAAATGCGATCGAAACGGTAGAGTACAGTGCGGCGGATTCGATGGTCATCGCAGCGACGGACGTGTATTGTGTCCCGTATCTTGAGCCCAGCACAGAAACGATACGATATCTCAGGGACAGCAAACGGAGAACGATGGCGATGGTAAGGATAATGTTCAAGGCGAGAGACAGACCGAGATAAGGCAGCGTGAAGTTGATATTGTTCGTGACATAGGGATTCGTGGTCGAAACTTGGATGAGGAACATTATCCCCGTGGCTGTGTTTTCGTACCGTCATCTCACAAGCTTAGAACAGAGCTAAAGGTACTGACCCACCGACCCTGCGAGCATCAGGCAAGGGAAAAACATCACGATCCAGATAGGCAGCGGGCACTCCTGATAGATGACTTTGAAACGCCATACCTAACCTTTTAGATAAGTACGCAAATTGACCGTCCAATTCGATGCTTACTGACCACCAAAGCATCGCACAACCAGTTGGACAGAACAAACGCTGCGTTGCCCGCATCGTCTATAGGGATCGAGAACATATCGTTCTCGAATGCGCTTGGTCCATCCGGGTAGTTACGATTGTCGATGAACGCCATCTGGGTGAATCCAGCGAGCGAGATCATGAAGATAGTACCAAGGATGAAGGCGACGGTGATGTAGATCAGCAGAGGGAACCGTTGCTTGAATTCCATACGGTTTTTCTCGTGAACGAGCAGGCGGAAGGACAAGAAATATAGGGAGACGGTGATCCCGTACGCGATGGAGCTGATGATGACACCTTGGAGCCAGCACCTCTCCGAGAAGAGGGTCTGAGGATCTTCATTTGGGACCCAACTCGAATTGGAGGCCATGTCAGCTACGTAGGCAAGCACGATCGGTGAGTGGAGTGCGCACAGTTCGACGGTGGTCTGGCTAATAAGCTGTTGCCAAGTGAAACCAGTGCATCGTGGAACACCGGTGCGAGACATTCACGCGTCTGGCATTTGCCTTATCGCGTCAATCGTCCTGAAGTGAAATTCATTGCGGGTGGCCGTTGTGAATCCGCGTCTAGGCAACTGCGTTTGTCTCAGAACTAGTTACCGGGCGACGGAGGCATTACGATTCCCAGGCACTAAAGATCCCACGTTAGCCCACTGCCACCGCTTCGAGTGTAAAGGTACGTCCACGGCTCATGTCAGAACGTTGTATTGCCTCCAAAATTAGAGACATTCAGAATTTGAATCTGGGTAACTCTCGGGTGGCACCGTCTGCTCGAGCCATGAGCTCGTCGGCCACAATTTCATGGAACATCCTTTGTTCGCTGATCGGTGCCTTTTTTCCCTTGTCCGACGAGGCCAAGGAGTACTTGGAGTGAATCAGTCACTTACCGAATTGGGCAGTCTATGTGGGAGATGCACTCAAAGTTCACTTGTGTGCCGAAAAATGACAGATCGCGACGTTCTGAAATGTATTGCAAGGCCCGAGAAAGAAATCCCGTTGGATTGATGGTGGGAGATTCGTTGTCAGTTGTCATATCTGTGCACGGATGAAAACCGAAATGATTCTGAGTAAAAAATGCATACATTTCTGATGGGCTCTGTCAATTTAAATGCCGACTCACTCTCGTTGATGGCTCGTGGCTCATCAGTGATAATTTACTTGTGAATTCCAATTTAATTATTTTTTCACCTAGCATTCCCGATTAGATTGGTCTGCTAACATTCTGGATGTTTTCGGGCACCAGTTTCGAAAACGTGATTCTTTCCATGTGAACCCGTCGCAGATAGAACGGGATGGGGTTGTACCTGTTTCGTGACTGCGTGAGTATCTGGAAATCGAAAAGCTTGGCGCCACTCGGAGGGAGTACGTCGGTTTGGGGAGCGGGGAGATGCGCATAAACCGACTACACGTATGAAAATCGGCAGCTGTGAGCCCAACCCCCCGGTTGACCACCCACAACGGTGGTGTCTAAAAATACGGGGAAGGTAGACCCTCATGTCCAATGCGAAACGTACCAGACGTGGTGCAGGGCATTCGGTGACCTCGACTCGGGTGGTCCCGGTCTCTCCTTCCCTTCAAAGAACTGCACGCTCGCTTCGAAGTACCAGTCATCTTCTACGACCAGATTAGTATCGGCAAGTCCTCTCATCCCAAGGACATCCCAAAAGAGATCCGGACAGTCGACCTCTTCATGGACGAGTTCGACAACGTTCTCGAACGCTTTGGCATCAGCTCCAACCTTGATCTGGCAGGACACTTGTGGGGTGGAATGTTGGGAGCGCACCATGTCAGCCACCTCCGTAAGACCAGAATGACTGTCTTCTGATCTCGAAGTTCCGGGTCTGGGTTTGGGAAACCAGTCAGCTATAGACACCTACGACACGTGGTCCTCGCGAGCGCGGCGCCATCCATACCCCTGTGGGTAGAGAGCACTCGTCAACCTATGCAGAAGCTGCCAACAGAGGTGAGATATACATTAGAAAAGCATGGGGGAGAGGACGACGGGTGACCCCGAATCTGCTTGAACCTGAAACTGTAGTACTTGGCCGGTCTATCGATAAGTAAACCACTGTAGTACGTGCCAAAAGTGTTGCACGTCTGAGTTTGAAAACCTAGCTAGTCTGGGTTTGAAATCGACACTATGGAGGTTCAATCAATTGAACATTTTGGCCGACTCTACTGCCATAGTCTAAGTGCCCATCAGTTTCGACGGAGAGGAATCCTGGGAGTGCTGTGAGGGATAAACAAGCTCTGCCTTGTCACAGCGTGATTTCGCCCAGCATCACACCGGACTTTCTACTATCTCGACGAAAACAGCATAGAACGGGGCTCGTGTAACGTTGCAGAACGAATACTAACCAGACATCTCATGTGCCCTTGAAAAAGCGAGAGATTGAAGCTGTAGATGTGTTTGGGGGTTGCAAAACGCGTGGTAAGCGCCATGTAAGTTACTTGACAGAGTTCGGACTTGCCTTGGCCGCACCTTGACCTCATTTCTCGTCACATTAAACGAGAAGAAAGGCAATGGCCCCAATTATGCCCGCACACTTGCCCGCCTTTCCTCTTCCCGTTTTCTGAGCCTTTGCCGAAACCTGAACCCCATCCCTTCGTACCCGTCGCGCATGGGTCTCGTTCATTCCCTCTTTTCAGGCTGTACGCGGTGCTGGGACGCTGGGGACACCCACATCGTCATCTCTCCATCCGGAGGTTGGGCCCATGCGCACGCACGCCCCAAGATTTTGTTCTACGACAAACACAAGCCATACTACGAGCTTACGAATTTTTCACCACACGAGGTGGTGTATGAGGGGAAACCCTATCCGACGAGCGAGCATCTTTTTCAGGCCTTCAAGGTTTTTTTTTTTTTTCTTTGCGCACGAATATCATTATGGGGATGGGGGATGCCAACTTGGTGCTGACATGGTGGGGTTTGGACAGTTCATCGACGGACATCCGCAGATCGCGGAGCGTATCCGAACGTCTGGTCCGAAACCGATGGTTGCCTTTGACGAGGCGCACCGACACAAGACGGCTGTGCGATCGGACTGGTCGCAAGTCCATGTTGCCAAGGTGTGTCCTTTCCGCCCACCCCAATGCAACGTGTCCTGACATAACCATACCTCGCTCCTTTCCCCCATGACGATTTGTAGATGGAAACGGTGTTGAAACTCAAGTTCACACAACATGCAGATTTGAAACAGATGCTCCTCAATACTGGCAATGCAGAACTCGTCGAGGTATGTCCATGTCGTCAACCCCTCCGCATTGAATACGGGCAATCTCAAAGAGGGTGAAATCATTCTTTTGTTAGGATTCGCCACGGGACTGGTTCTGGGGAATCGGCGCGGACGGAACGGGGAATAACGAGTTGGGTAAGGCGCTCATGCGCTTGCGTGGCGAGCTACGTGTGTTTGCGTTCCTCCCGACTTGTTTGGCGTGTAATGCTCAAGGGTGGTATGTTGCTCTGGGCAGGGAACGATCCTAACGGGGGTTCTCCAACACCGGCGCCGGCTTCGACTCCGAATCATCGATTTCAGGGACGCACGGGCACGAACAAGCGTCAAGCACCGCGTATACAAGTCTCGGGCAGTCACGGTGCGAGGCATGGGGTGTGTGAGGTAGGTTATCTGTGCACCTCGCCATATAGACACTGTTCGCGCTCATCTTTCTACGTTCCATCGTCTCTTTCTCGCTAGTTTTGTCGTGCCAAACCGACGCACCGACGCACCAACTACTGCAGTCGTACGTGTGCACGCAATGCTGCGACGATGTGCAAGGTGAGTGGGTCTCGATTTCGCTCTCGGTCTCAGCGCGGGCGATCGCACAACGTGCATGGCTCACTGGCGTTTTGTGTAGTACTGCCGGAAGAAACCGAAGGCCAGAGGACAAGGTACCTATTGTTCGCGGACCTGCGCCAACAAAGCGCATGGCAAGTAAGACCTTTTGGCGAATACCCATACCCACTCGACCCTGGTTTCTCGCCTTGCGTTCTGTTGATGTTTTGTGTGCCATTGGCTAGTTCATTGGTCCTATTGGTTGGCCTGTTAATGTATTCTTTATCGTATTCTATTGTACTTACTTCATCTTATTCTTCTCCTATTTGTCTTCTATGATAACCACAGGACTCGGGATAGAATGACACCATATCATCACCTCAATATACCCCCAGAATGAGTCTACACCAGATCCTCCCGTCCCCCACGCATCCCACTCTCCCTTGCATTACGCTTTCAACACCCACTCTGATCAATACACGACACCCCGCTCGAGCTCAAGCATATCTTGAGCGCGTCGAGCTGGAGCATGACAACTCCCGTCGTGCATACGGCGAGCCCCGCATGCCCAGACGAACGCGTGGGCATGCCTGGGCTGTGCGAGCAGCCCCGTGTGCCTCAATGATATTTAATTTTGCACGCTCCTGGACCTGGATTGGGACAGGCGTAAAGTTGGCCGAGGGGCGTGCCAGCACGACGGCTGTGACGAGATCCGACATGCCACGTTGGCTTCGAACTTTTTTGTATTCGCAAGAGGAACTCCGATCATATCTCAATTGTTTTCGCACTGGGCGCAATTTCTGTCCCTCGGGATATTATGCACGGTGTGTTCCGAGAAGCAAACGCCACGATACGGACGTGCCTGGTCGTTGAAGAAATGATCCCTGAATCCCCAAGGAATCCGGATAAAGCGTCGATCACTGTGCGGTTGAACCTGAGGCCTGAAGGCCTGAGGTCTGACAAAAGTCCCTGGTACGCAAGCAGGCGCAGTGTGCGCCATTCGACTGGCTTCTCTAGTCCCCCCCCCCACAACTGAGATCACCCGCCGTCGATGCCACTCCGTCTTTGTTTTTGGGTATCGCATTTGCAAAGGCGCAGTCTGAGCATTATGTTGCTTCTCCGTTGACAGGTTCCCCCATGCGTCCGTATTCAATAAGCGTTTGCTGTCCTCGATTCCACTGGCAACATTGAGTCGCACCTGTTGCTGCGACATTCATATCAGCCTTTCTCGTCCCATACCGTTTTCTCACGAGCACTGTGACACCCACCTCGAAAGTACGCATTCAACGCACCTATCCGACGGTAGCACCTGGTGGGGAGAAGGTTACTAGGCGCTACTCAAAACAGGGAGGTAGGTCGGTTGTAGGCCCCACGCTTCGAGGAACAAGGACACGAAACCGGCTCAAACACACAAGGTTGGTCGGATCAGCTACGTTTAGCGGGCTGCACACCCACCGAGGTGCTCGCCGTGATACCCGACGCAGTCGCGGTTGACGTTGCACATGCATACTGGAGACCGAATGTCACAATACTGTATCACAGGCGTCCGGAGGGATGATTTTGGGAAGGCTTAGGGGTCGGGTAGTTATCCTAGTCATCGGGCTACAACGACACTTGGACAGACGGCCAATACAAAGGCATCCATGGGCGGCCCGGTGGCGGGGACCAACGTCGGGTTTAGGTTTAGTGTTCGAAAGTCCAGTTTCATACGCAGGCCGGTCACCCTCGCAGCGAGAGAGTTGACGCACGAGATCTATGAACGCATACGTGGGGATACCGTCGAGAGGACAGAGGGTGGCCACACTGCAGGCATCTCAGCGGTAAGTCAACGCCACGGTCCCGATACCGCCAGGAGCGGAGGATGATAGATTGAAGGCTGGAGGGAAGTGCCATCACTGGCATACCACGCTACAGTAGTACTATCACTCATATGTTCACTTACCTGTACTGTAAAATATCCTCGAGAGCAATCTGTCGCCGTCCGATGGACTCGTTGCATCTGTGAGTGAAGGGGTATATCATGGAAGGAGGGAGAAGATTGATGAAAAAGAGAGCGACGAATTGCGCCTACAAATATATACGCACCCAAATTGACGATGTTAGTGATCAAACGTCTCTTGATGCATATGACGCCACGAGGAAAGCAGCACATTCAACTTGGACCCAACTTGATGGAAAAGAACAAGTTGATCGAACGTACTCATACCCCCTCCGCAATCAACCTCTGCGGGTTCTCCACCCACCCCCGCCACGTCTCGACAAACGCAGCCAACTCAGCCCCCTCGACGACCCGATGATCCGCACTCCAACTCACGTCCACCTTGAGCCGCCTCTCCCCACGTCCCGCAGTAGCATCCCACACCCCCTCGCTCACGTCCCACACCCATCGCGCCCGTCCAATTGCCACGATCGCCACCCCACCCCCAGGTACAAGTACGGGACTCGCGCGCTCTCCCTGCCCAATCGCACCGACGTTGCTCACACTGATCGTCCCGCCCCGTCGTGGCATATCGCGCGGCGTCAGTCCGCACGGGACTTGGCGACCCAGATATGCAAGGTGCGCCACGCGCGAGGCAAGTCCGTGGATCGAGAACGTCTGTGCGGCGCCGATCGTGGGCGTGTAGAGCCCTGTCTGGGTGGACAGCGCGAGGGTGACGTCGGCTGTGGGCCGGATGGTGAGTGTCGGCTTGCTGTTCGCGTCCGAAGTGGGCGTGATGGACGCGCGGAAGAGAGGCCATTCCATCATGGCATTGGCGAGTGTCTTCAGGAGGAAAGGAAGGTGTGTCAGTTTGGTAAATGTAGCGCCTTCTGGGACGGATGGCGGGGGTGGTGTTGGGTGGAGTGCGGATGGGTTGACCATCTGTGACGTACGCGAGCGCGCCGGGGCCGATGATGGTGATAGGTAATGGACTGGGATGTTCGCATTTAATAGCGGTAGCACACCATGGAAGCGTGTGAGATCCAGCGAGGTAGAGTATCTATAGTAGACATCAATATATCATCGTCGCTCGTCCGCACGAAAACACGTACCCGAATCTGGGTATCTCGAGACTCTGAGAAGCATGGATAGGATAGTTAGCCACGAGGAACGAAACGACCGCGGGACAACGCACCTGTGTCATTGCCTTCCACATTCCGTACCGCGTCCGACCCAACTCGACCACGACATCCTTGTCCTGTGTCCCAACAACCTGGCTTGCCGATTCTGCTTTTGCCCCAGAGACGAGACGTCCACTAGCAATGAATGCCTCGACGTCCTTCTTCTCGACACGTCCGTCCCGTCCACTACCCGGTGCGAGTGCAGCAATGTCAACGCCATGTTGACGTGCAAAGTGACGCACGGAAGGCGTAGCGAGAGCATGGTCCGATGTCAACGACGCAAACAACGTCGACCCCGTATTCGTCGGATCGAGCGGGTGCTTGTTATCCGTGCGTGGTATGATCACCTCCGCATTATCCTGCTCCCAATTCTTCGCCCCGCTCCCCTCCACCAACACGGCCGGATCCTGTGTCCCCTCCGGGATAGGCATAGACGTCGCCGACGCGTCCGGGTTCGCCTGCGGATCATGCCCACCATCGTCCTCCTGCTCGACTTCAATGAGACACAATCCCGCGCCTACTTTAGCAATCTCGCCTTCCTGCACCAAGAGCTGCTTTACGACCCCGTCAAACGGGGAGGTAATCTCGACGCTCGCCTTGTCGCTCTGGACCTCGCACAGCGTATCGAAGCTCTGCACTGGCGACTGCGCCTTGACGGACCTGAAAAACGGCCCCGCGTAAGGTCGAGTTTAGCAAAAGGGTGTACAGGACAGGGAAAGAAGCGCCGACGGACCACTTGATGACTTCGCATTCGGTGATGCCTTCGCCAATGTCGGCGAGCTTGAAGGCGTGGAGAACTTTGCGGGCTGCGAGGAGTGCGTGTGCGGTGTGGAAGTGGGTACGGAGGAGAGGACCACGGACGAGGGCGCTGTGGATTCGAATCGGCACAAAGTTCATCGTGATCATGACATTGACAGACAGCATGAACACAAGATCCGATTCCGGGAGTACTGGATTATATAAGGGAAGACCCCGTCTCGGGCCGGAGTTATTGACCCGAGTCACGTGACATTGAACAGTCTGTTGTGGCAAGATTGGTCATACCCAGGGGTGGCGAGCCGGCAGGTGCACCGAGGAACTACCCAGCGCTCAGCGTTGGAATGCGGAAAATCCTACCCAGGGGCGGCGGTTACTGGGGGAGCGTGTCTGAACGACCACCTCAGTCCGATTTCGTCGATAACGTTATTAACAAAATAGTTTTCGCCCGTACCCTAGATTTCGACACTAGTATTGAATAAACGCTGCTTAGATAATATGGAACGAATATATTTGGTAATGGTTTCGCAGAGGTCAGGCGAGCGTGATGACCGTTCGTGAGAAAGGTACACTGTTACCTAATACAGAGGTCTTGATCTTTTATATATTCGAGTTTCGTATTCCGATATCTCCGATTCATCTATGCCGATGACTCGGCTTGCCTCACAATCTCTACAACTAGCACTAAACCGTATCTGAGGACGACCTGCAAGGCTGCAACAAGTGACTCATTCACATTCCCGGTGGTGACCTCCCCAGTCTTTCGTAGTACTCACGTTGTATTAATAGCTGCATTCATCCTCATTCGTTTGCATCCAGTTCACCGTGCGCAAAAATTCGCTCGTTGCAGATTCGGACGACTTCCAGCTCCACATGTTCAACCACAATGCACGCAAGAAAGTTGTCTCGTTCGAGGCCCATCTGCATCTGCATGTCTTGATCGGACAGTCAAGATGTGGTCCCTCAGTTCTAGGGATCATCACGGGTATACCCGCGGGTACCGCCAGGAAAT
>JBBPRI010000208.1:0-33531 GCA_038092955.1 Boletus pseudo-olivaceus | reverse complement strand
TTAAAGACGTTCCCGCAGACGCAAGTTTGGGTACGTGTGCACCCACTCCCAATACCTATCCAGATGATCTAATCGGATATGTAAAGGGAGGTTTCATTACCTATACCGCGGACGTGGTAGACGAGGTTAGCCTAGCGACGGCGAATTTCGCAGCAAACAACACGGACGCAAAGGCCCAGATACTCACAACGTATGGCTACCTCCTCGGTCAGGTGATTCCTTTTGGCAACATCTCCGGAATCCAAACTCAACAGATTCGTTCGTCCCACGCCAGCCGGGCATGTCTGAGATCATTTTCTATGATGCGCCAACCCCACCTGCCGGAATCTTTGACGAATTTCTAGCAATTCCTTCGGTCACACAGAACATTTCGACGCGCCCCTTCTCCACCTTTGTGCAGTCTTTACCTGCAAATGACACTTTTGGATTACGGTAAACGCATTTCTTGTCAAAACTACAAAAAAAACCCAAATATATCAACAGAGGCATCTTCAACACGGCTTCTCTGACCGGTCATCCGCTCTCCTTGCTTCAGTCAATTGCCAACGAGTCCATCGTAAGCGGATCGTCTCGCTCGCATTCTCAGTGATAAGCCGCTGATCGTTCCACTCCAGTATTGGGGCCAAAACCTTGCGGATTCTGTGTTTTACATTTCTTATACTGCAGAACCTTTCCTCCCTACGCTCTTCGCCCACAATACGACTCCGTCGGCGTACCCGCCTAACCGTACTCAAGCCCTCTACCCGCTCAGCATCTCCTATGCATGGGAGTCGCCCGAATCCGACGAACTCGCCCATGGTGCGGTGCGGACGAGCGCGAAGACGCTCCAAGCATATGGCGGGCAGAGTGATGTCGCCAACCCGGTTGTCTATCCCAACTATGCCATTTTCGATACGCCGCTGGCCAACTTGTATGGTGAGAACCTAGCGAGATTACAAGCGATCAAAGCGGCGATAGACCCAGAGAATGTCATGGGTCTCGCTGGCGGTTTCAAGTTATGATTCCATTTCGACACGTTGCAACGCCTACATGTTCTTGTATAGAATTGCGTTAGCCCGTAGGTACCGTTCCCGAGCGAAGGGACGTAGTTGAGTGAAGACCGGTATGGTCTAGATCTTAACTCAGCCAAGCGCCAGGGCAAAAACTGACCGAATAGTATGAATAATGAGAATGGGTATGGTGAGCGTGTGCAACGTGCTAGAATGTAGTCTTGCACAGGTGGAGCACCATCCTGAGACACCGAACGTGATCACTAACACCTGTTTACGTCGCACAGCGAACTCGCCTCCTGGCTCCACTAGAAGTTGACGCAGGGGTGTAGCAAAGGTGAGGGTGGTGATACTGCCGCAATTCCCTCCTCCAAACAAATCTACCAGCGCAGAGACACGACGAAAGCGACAACACTTACAAGCATTTGGACACTTCCAATCCCAAGAAGTGTATCAGCATAATCTTTTCTAGGGAAACTACTTCTCAACCCGGCATGACGACCCATTAACCCAAGCGAACACCTATTATATGTGGTCACGATTCAAGCGCCACGTTTGCCTCAGAACTAGGGAACGCACCTAGTGCTCCGATAGCAGCAACGAACTGTGCGAATCTGGTCAGGCCAGCAGTATGACACGGCATAGTAATGTTTGAAGGACCAGCGATGGCAGTAACTTATCGTATGCATCAAAGACCGGGTACTGTCGCATAACTTCATCATCGTTATAAGATTTTCCGGTAAGTCGTTGACAGTTTGCTGACTCAAGTCGATCCTAGTACCACAGAAGATATGCACGCTTGAGGATAGTTCCAGTCACGCTACTAACGCTCAGAAGTAGCTTTCATGTACGTTGCAATAACCAACCACGACGTTCGGCTGAACCGCATTTGGTCACGTCACTCTCGGGCAGTAGTCGCCGAGTCTGTCACCTACGGTTATCTAAGAGTAAGTTCCCAGATGCCCCGCGGTCATAAACGTCATTCACAGTATAATGAAATATTCTCACCGATATTAACACGGTGCACAGCGTGTCAACTTAAAAAGTTCTACAGCGACTTCAGAGAGGTTCGTCAGTCAGGTTTGAGTTTCACCTACACGACTGCAACGGGTCATGGTACATGGCCATCATCAGATCAAACAATGAATCAATATCGATACGAACCAGTTCTCAGAGGAGAGCCACAGATTTGTTCTGAGTGAAATAGATGTGTGTCTGGAAGGTAGGTCGGATGAGGAGCTTAAGTACGAGAAACGCATAAAGACAGTCTCCCCGGGGAAGATGGACCACTTACATCGTAGGCACCAAGCAGCCTGTCCCCCGCATTCAACACAGTCCATTCGCGCGACCATTAAGTTGACCTCACCCCAATACATTGGCCCATAGCTAACCTCCATTGAGGTGTGGTTTACGATCACACGAGAGACAACCGCACCCAAATGGACAACCTACGAGGTCCCTCTGGCGCTGGCGCTCTGTGGGTGACCAAATTAAGGGACATGGTCAGTAGTCCATCGGCATCCCTTTGGTCAGCGCCGGAGCTTCATTGGGCCGCAGCTTGGCGATACCCTTCATCATCTCGAAATAGAGTCAGTTCCAAAAGCTCTCACATGAATAGTTGACCGTACTCTCAAGGGGTATGTACTCCGAGCTCACCAGCATGCGTTGAGTTGGGTAGGGCTATCGTCATCGAATCACGCTCCATCGAGGGCCGAGGTGCAGCTCGATGGGGATTAGTATGTGGATCCTGGGAACGATGACCTTGGCAAGTTGGGGAGGATTTACACAAGTGAGCAGGGACGATTAGGCCAGCTGGTAAATGTGATCGAGGGAAGTTCGCTGACCTTGCTAAGCGTGCCAGGCGCATCATATCTACAAACGAAAAACACACGCTGCGTTTTCGAGGATTTTGCGACATTCAGTTTGGAATAGGTCAGAGTTTGTGCTGTAGCAACACTTTTTGGGGTCGGTTAATTAGATGCTCAGATCAGCCAAAGAGAGGGCCAAAGAGAGCTCGCTACTTGCGAAGGATTTGTTCAACGGTCGTGAAGCGACAACGTTACTCGTCTGCTTTGCAGATAGGCTAGCCCTGGGAGCAGAGCTTACCAACTTAGTAAGTTATAGTAAGGTCCATCACCGTTCCTGCCGGAACTAGCCGTCCCTCTAGCCACGCTCATGTCCAAGTCATGGATACGACTGTACGACTCTGCTCTTTATCCATATATCATATCCAGGAGCCTACTCCATCATCAACTTTGAGTGCGCGGTGACCTAGATCTTACTAGCAACCTTTGGTACAGAAAAGCCAGCCTCTGACTTTGTCTTGATGTGCACATGCCAACCGATACTCGAAGAGAGCTGCCTTGGCAATTCGACTCTCAGCGAATCCATGCTGCGGATGGAGTTTATGGACTTACCTGGACCAGCGTCAACACCACTACTCATCCAGGAGAGGAGCTTTAGCTCCCACGCTTGTACTTCCACAGCATGTTTATCCGGTCGACCAGAAGTCGCGTTGAATGTGTGAAGGCCCGCGGTTGCTCAGTATGGTTTACCGGATTCTGGCGCTTGTGTTCCGCTCCATTGAAATTTTTCTTTTGTTTTCTTCAACAGGGTAGAATTATAGTGTCGCCACCCTTCCGACTGCTGTGACTCTCGTCGTACCTTGTGTGCAGTGCACCGCATCAATCAACAATCTAATAATGTGTGTGGAATTGATCCTCTTAACCCTTCATGTGATGTGACGTCTCCGTACCTTCCGGAGCATAGATTCCGCACCCTTAACACATTTAACTCCCGTGCCCATAAGGTCCCTGGTCAACTAGACTTCGCTCCATTGCTTGGTGTATAAGCAAACCAACCATCTTTTACCGATGTGTTCGCGCTAATTACGTCCTGCCAGCTTTTGTTTGGCTCAGCCCTCTGCGAGTGCTTGGCTCGGATCGCTTGACCTTGGCTGAGCGCTGAGCGTTGGCTGTCCAACCGTGCGCGTGAGATGTGATGCAGCTCCCGCCATCGGCATTAAATCACAACCCGTGACTGCGCACCCAAAGTATGCCATTGAATGGGATATAAAGTGTTCAACGAGCCAGGGGAGCAACTGTAGCATCCCCCCACCCTCTCGGCGTCAAGTATGATTCGCACTACTCTCCTTTTCATTGCGATGGCGGCCTTGGGCGGCGCCGTGAGGCCCGCCTTTGCTGGCGATGCACAGAAATCGAGCTCCCAGACCCGCACTTCCCTGAGCGAGACTTGCCGAAAGATTGCGTCCTCTATCTCTGCGGCATCAGAAGTCTACAGTATCGGTTCGTCGTTGTATACTACACTCCTCAGGTTGAGTTTGCGTTCAAGCATAATACTCATTACAGGAACGGTTAACTACATAGAAGATATCAGTCACTGGGCATCGTCGAGCACTCAAAATGCAACTTGCTCGTTCGAGCCCGGTACACCCGAAGATGTTGGCGTTGCGGTGGGCACACTCTACCAAATTCATGTCTCTTCATTCACCAAGGATGGTGTATCTAGCTGCGAATTCTCGGCCAAAGAAATGCTCCATTTGCGGTTCGTATCGTTTGGATCTCAGAACAATATAAAACCTGAATGTGTCCCTACAGGTCAAGGGTGGTGGTCACACCGCTAACCCAGGGTTTTCGTCGACTGTCGGAGTCCACATAGCGATGTCGAGGTTCTCCGAGGTTATTTACGATTCCACGGCACAAACGGCTACGATAGGAGCGGGTCTGATCTGGGACAATGTTTACATGGCGCTTGAGCCACACGGAGTTAATGTCGTTGGCGGACGAGTTCCCGGTGTGGGTGTTGCTGGACTGACGCTCGGGGGAGGTATGTTCGGAAGGCCGTGTACGACTGAAGGATACTTTTGACAATATCAACAGGCTACTCGTGGCTTACAAACCAATATGGTTTGACCATCGACACTGTGCAAACTTTTGAGCTGGTTGCGCCCAATGGGACCGTCATGAATGTTACAGAGACGTCGAGTCCTGATCTATTCTTCGCTCTGAAAGTAAGTGCTTTTCTAAACATAACGTGGTAACCTCGTTAATCTCTTTGTTAGGGTGGTCTGAATAACTTTGTGCGTAAAGATATTCTGCCGACGGCTCGCTGCTAATCGTCACTCAGGGTATTGTGACTAGGTTTACATTAAAGACGTTCCCGCAGACGCAAGTTTGGGTACGTGTGCACCCACTCCCAATACCTATCCAGATGATCTAATCGGATATGTAAAGGGAGGTTTCATTACCTATACCGCGGACGTGGTAGACGAGATTAGCCTAGCGACAGCAAATTTCGCAGCAAACAACACGGACGCAAAGGCCCAGATACTCACAACGTATGACTACTTCCTCGGTCAGGTAATTCCTTTTGGCAACATCTTCGGAATCCAAACTCAACAGATTCGTTCGTTTCACGCCAGCCGGGCATGTCTGAGATCATTTTCTATGATGCGCCAACCCCACCTGCCGGAATCTTTGACGAATTTCTAGCAATTCCTTCGGTCACACAAAACATTTCGACTCGCCCCTTCTCCACCTTTGTGCAGTCTATACCTGCAAATGACACTTTTGGATTACGGTAAGCGTATTTCTTGTCAAAATCACAAAAAAAAAAAAACCAAATATATCAACAGAGGCATCTACAACACGGCTTCTCTGACCGGTCAGCCGCTCTCCTTGCTTCAGTCAATTGCCAACGAGTCCATCGTAAGCGGATCGTCTCGCTCGCATTCTCAGTGATAAGCCGCTGATCGTTCCACTCCAGTATTGGGGCCAAAACCTTGCGGATTCTGGGATTTACGTTTCTTATACTGCAGAACCTTTCCTCCCCACGCTCTTCGCCCACAATACGACTCCGTCGGCGTACCCGCCTAACCGTACTCAAGCCCTCTACCCGCTCAGCATCTCCTATGCATGGGAGTCGCCCGAATCCGACGAACTCGCCCATGATGCGGTGCGGACGAGCGCGAAGACGCTCCAAGCATATGGCGGCCAGAGTGGTGTCGCCCACCCAGTTGTCTATCCCAACTATGCCATTTTCGATACGCCGCTGGCCAACTTGTATGGTGAGAACCTAGCGAGATTACAAGCGATCAAAGCGGCGATAGACCCAGAGAATATCATGGGTCTCGCTGGCGGTTTCAAGTTATGATTCCATTTCGACACGTTGTAACGCCTACATATTCTTGTATAGTTTCGCGTTAGCCTGTAGTAGTGGGGTGAAGACTGGTATGGTCTAGATCTTGACTCGGCCAAGGGCCAGGGCAAAAACCAACCGAAGAATATGGATAATGAGAATGGGTATAGCCTTGTCGGACGGTGAATAGAGGGAGAAGTGTTTCATGACTGACAGTAACCATCGGTACGGGGTGGCACGACTCGTAGATTGAGGACACCATCAAAACGTGTATCAGAAGAAATATAGTTGACTGGGTTGTTCGGTGAAAGATGGTTCACACTTAACATGCACGTTACCAGGGCGGTGATAGGTACCGTTCTCGACGCACCAGGATCTATCCGTTGCTCGTGAGCGAGCCGTTTGAGGACCTCACACTGGGTGGATAATCGAGAGAGTGAAATATGAGTTTCCGAAATCTAGGAGCTGTCGATCACCGCGGTATGAAACGTTTTGCTCACGCAGCAGTAGTAATGGGATATAGTGACCCTGATGAAGATTGTTGACAACAGGTGTCTGTGTACCGTTGGCAGTAGTCCGACTTGATGCTTACACTTTCCCTTGTGTCCTCAAGACGCGGAGATTTTAACCCTCGCAAGCGAACTTTCCACCTTCACTTCCACTGGACGACCATGCTTGCATGCAATTCACGTGTCTGGCTCACCGACCAACCCCCAGTGTTCTCTGAGCCTTCTGAATAGACCACATTAACGCATCCACAGCGAAAACCCGCCAAGTGACATCGCAACAAATATGCACGGAATAGTGAGGGTATGCAACATATTAGATTTTACTCTTGCACAGGTGGGGCGCTATCTTTAAACACCGAACGTGATCCCCAACACCCGTTTACGTCGCACAGCGAACTCACCTCTTGGCTCCACCAGAAGTTGACGCATGGGTGTAGCAAAAGGTGACGGTGGTGATCACGTCAAATACTACTGCAAATCCCCCCTCCAAACAGACCATAGCCCGTTCAGCAAAGACACACAAGGAAAGCGAGAATACTTACAAGCATCTAGACATTTCCCATCTCCCAGATTGGCAGGCAGTGTACCAACATCATTTTTTGCTACAGGGAAACAATTTCAGTGTCGTGATCAACCCAGCATGACGATCCATGAACCTAAACCAATACCTATTGCATGTGATCGTGATTCAAGCGCCACGCTTGCCCAAGAACTTGGGAACGCACCTAGCCCTCCAATAGGAGTGACGAAGTTTACGAATTCAGTCAGACTAGCAGTACGGCATGGCATATAGTATTTGAAGCAGTGACAACCAGCCACGGCAGTAGCCTATTGCGCGCATCAAGACAGCCCGAGGGTAGTATCGCATAGCTTCATCACCGTTCAGAGATGTCCCGTCGGTAAGTCGTTGACACTTTGTTCCAGTGTTCTGCTGGTCAGTAGATGTTCGCAATGGTTACCAAACGTAAACGTTCACCACTGGACTTTCCCATGAACTTACGCACCGGGTGGGGCTGGTCGCGCACTGGTGCAGACGGCGCAGTGCCAGAAGTCCTAGTCAGAGCAGGAAATTGTATAATCAAAGCCCATTGGCTGGTAGAGTACAAGCACTATAGTCAAGACATTAGTATATGTGGTTTTTGTCCTGAGATAGTTTGCCTCGTCTATCGACGGCTTGCCTCATAGAAGGGTCCGGTCACCAGACTAAGTTGGCCTAGCGAGTGTTAGTGAGTACTAAAGAGCTCATGAGTTAGTCTACCTAATCCATCCTCGCCGGCGTGGTCCGTACCGTAGCATCACCAATTCACAAATTGAACACCAACCATCAACACGGCACAATCAACACCTCATGCGCGCCGACTCGCCCAGTTCTGAATCCCAAACCGACCAAAGCTTACAATATATGGCCTCATGACAGGCCCGGCCCGATGCACCACTAAGTCTAGGACTCTGATTCGAGGTGCACGCTTACTCACCTAGGCGTCGGCGTAATGATTCTCCGAGACCTCGCCACACGTGCTCATGTCGTGCTGGCTGTACTTTCATCTGGATGTTAGAAGGGGTCTGGGTTGCCTCGAGGACGTTCCGTATTCTCACAGCTATGATACAAGTCATCCCATGACTGTGAACATCCGACAAATTCCGAAGCTTCCCTCCTGTGACTCAAGCGGACATCCTGCTCCAACTTGACGCCCAAAACATATCACTGACCTGCACCATGGCCAAGTTCCACGACGAAATACCTGAATGGCTCTTTGAATGGATCCAGAAACAGCATATGTTCTGGGTTGCCTCGGCTCCACTCAGTATCCAGGGCCATATCAATGTCTCACCAAAAGGGACAGCAGACTCCTTCCATGTGGTTAACTCGAAGCAAGTCTGGTACGAGGATCTGTCCGGAAGCGGTGCGGCAGTGTATAATGTATGAAGTGAGCTCACAATGGTTGGCTGATCATGCGTTCAGGCATAGAGACTATCTCTCACATTCGTGAAAACGGCCGGATCACCATCATGTTTTCCGCCTTCGAAGGTCCCCCGAGGATCCTGAGGCTTTTTGGTGTCGGTAAGTTTCCTTTACCGCCCGAGCCAGGCTTGACTTTGGTCCCAATCGTGACGGTGCTGAGTGTCTTGGAGGTACCGTGCACGAATACGGCACGCCCGAATACAACGTGCTGATCCCCGCGGAGACTCGCAAGCCGGGCTCACGCGCCGCCATCGTCGTCGATATCTACCAAGTTGGCACTGTACGTACTCGCCCACCCCAGACCATGTCTAGGCTATGAAGGGGGTTACTTACCGTAACATGTTTACGCCCCGACTTGCGCCCGCGATTACATAGTCCTGTGGTTACGCAGTCCCGCTGTACGACTTTGTGATACATCGCACACAGCTCCTGAGGACTTTTGACAAATTTGAAACCGGTGACAGATTGCTCGCCGCCTCGAACGGTCGAGAGCAATCTGAACCACTGCTCATCCCCCCCTGCGATGCCAATGACCACAAAGAGAAAGGCGCTGCTCCGTCCCGTACGTCCCTCCGTGCATACTGGCTCTTGAAAAACATGCGCTCTCTGGATGCTTTACCGGGCCTAGTCACAGCCCCAGATGCTATTCTTAGCATGACTCCTCAAAGTCGTTTCGACAAAGACATTCGGCCGATGATGCGTCACGGGAGGGGAATGACAAATAGTTCGCAGGGGTTGGTGTTCGGAGATCGCCTGAGTTTTGCCTCAGGTTTCATATCCGGCGCTGTCGCTATACTTGCGTTCGCCGCCATCTTAGGGAAGTTAATGTAGTGAAAAAGCCAAGGGAATTATGTAAACGGCCATCGTACACGAGATGGGAGATAACATCATGTGTGAGCGCATCAGTATTACTTCGAGGGCGTCGGGGGTACGTATCGGAGGTCCCTCCAACGATGTAACGCGGCTTGTTGTGTTTGAACGTCGTTTGCGGACGTTGGGGTAATGGATATGAGTAAGGAAGCCACCAGCATAGCAACACGGACCTGTGAGAGGTTGTCCTTAGGGGAGGCCCTTGGTCTGACCCGAAGTTCGGGACAGCTTATCGATTATTTACGTAATCTTCCTTCGACTCCCGCTTCGGAACGAGCGAGGGCTTATTACGTGAGTTCGTGGGTCGGGTCATCTACCAGTCCACAGGACAATCTCTTCAACTGAGCTGAATCTCACCGACCGTATCGCAGCCCACTCTCAATACACAGATTATTCATAATCACAAGGTATCTCTAGCTGTGTTATAATTCACGCGGATTGTCCCAAGCAACTGCCGACCACTGGCATCTCAGCATTTCCAAAGTGAGTAACCCTTGATCAGAAAAATCCCAGGGAATACAACGTTTCTGGTCGCCCCAGAAACCCCTTTCCCAACACCAGAGGATCACCTCATACCTGTGGTCTTTGCAGGCCCTGCTGTTGTAAAGACCAGGGCGGACAAGACCACGTATCGACATTCTTGCCCTCGATCGCAGCTGCACAGCGGTTGTTCGTAGCGATCGCGCATGTGAGGTGGAAAATACTAAACATGGATTTCAGACCTCCGATCTTCTCGTCCGCCTCCCCTCCATTTATCCCGGGTCCCACTCTAAAGATGGGCTGTGTATTTGTCCTCCGAACAGGTTTCAGTACAATCTTATTGGACAATCGTGCATATTTTGGAAAGTCTGACCAACCTGGAACACTGACATACTCTTCGACCAGCTTCCCTCCGCCGATCACCTCGCGACGCTCCTCGTCTATGTAAGATCATCAACCGACGCACTATTTTCGATAAAGACGAAAGTTTTGGGTATTGATTCGCTGTCTTTACTGCCCTCACGAATTGTTCCCAATGGCCGTGGGAACTGCTTGCGATGGGGAAATGAAGATAAGATACCAGTTCTCGACAATGTCGACAAGGTCTATGAAGCAACCACCTAAGCTCAAATCTCAGATAGCAGCCGGCGTGGAGGAAGGAGGCTAAGTCGCACCCATTTACCCAATTCGCCCACGTTGAATAGGCACAAGACATGGCCGCCTTAAACACGGCAAGCTACGGAGCGACGTGAAACGCTCTGAAAACAAGGCCAACTGAGGAGGGAGCGTCGGGTTTAGGGGGAAGGGACTCGTTTTTGTTGTCACGCAGTCGATTTGAAGTAATTGTTATCAGCTGATCAGTGTACTCGATTGGCATAGCGATTTGATGAATCTCACTAAAATACAATTAATCGGTGATAATGCATACGACCTTGAGAGCAAAATTGGGCGCTTGTGTCCCTTTTCTTCCAATCTCCCCACTGATAATGAATAATTATCTCATGGTGCACGGGTTTTGATGTTTACTGGAGGCTAGAGTGCTTGGATCTTGATTTATGAAGTGAGTGCTTTGCTCGCACGTGACTGTTACGCGACGCGCTCTTTAAGAAACTTCCCACGATTGTCTTTCTATTCCAAAGCTTGTTGCGTTTCACGTTTAGTGTCATTTCGGTAGTCCGTCTCAAGGCATCCACCGCCGTCCCTCAAGAAAACGCCGTCGAGAAGATATTAAACATCTGTACCCTCACCGATCCGTACTCTATACAAGGTTTTTCCTTGCCCGGAGCCACACCCGACAGTCCTTCCCTTGCTTTCTATCTCCCTCATATCGCCATCTGTCTGTTGCTGCTCAATATCCGCTCAGTTCAAGGTAACTTTAGTGTGTCGTCGTACTTGTCATGATCCTTTTTGTTAATACCTCTGTGCGTATTGCAGGTGCCGCCGGTCGTCATGCATAAACACTCTGTTTCCGTCCCTCTAGTTCCTGCATCCGCACCAACCTCTCCTGCTGCCTCTCGTCTTAACAGAATGGAGCGTGCATTTGGGTTTCCAGTCACTCCGCAGCGCATAATCCGCCCTCAAAAGACTCTGTGTCGGTCACCGGTCACCCCAGCGAGCACCACTTCCACGCCTTATACGCCTCTCAGTCTCCGTTCTTTTTCAACAAATTCAAGCTCAACAATAAACACACCGGATTCTGCACCGAGCTTCAAGCTATTTCCTGTCACCCATTCTGCTGAAAATGAGACCACCGCCCAGTTAGCCGACAAGGGTTTGGCGGATTTTGCTGCAAACTGGCGCTCACGCGCTAACCAAAATGGTATAAAGGTAGCTACTGCCGAGGACTCGAGTTTTGGTGATGACGAAGGTGCGTATATGCGTTTCTTTAAGTGGTTTGATCGCTCACACCAGTCCATTTCGTCTCCGTACGTTCATTCCGATCGTTTCGTCCCACCGGATTGCTTTGATGGTGACACGTTTCCACTTCTAAACGCATATATACACATCCCTAGCTAGTGACCTTACTCCTTCTGACGCAAGTTCGACACCGTTTCCAAACGAAGAACGTAAGCCACTGCCCAGAGCCCCCCAATCCGAGCCATCTCTGATGATCCCCTGTACAGCTTTGCTTTCCCCTCTTTCCCTTCCGAACCACCGCCGATCTCGCACGCAGTCGAGCATTCAGTCGATGCGCCCGTCGGCTTCTGCGCATGCACACAGGATCCCAGCAAGGCGGACCCTCGGGATCTTGAATACACCGCCACCTAAGCCTACAAACTCTAGCCAATTGAAATTCAAAGGAAGCATGACGGATCCCGCGCACACGCGCCGCCGCCCCCCTTTTGGACAGGTCTGTGCTTTACCTCGCTATGTATCCTATTAATTCTGCTGTGACTCATTTATTGTGTACCAATTCCAGATATCCACTGAGCTCTTTGATATTGATGAGAATGCCTTTGAACCGTACCCACAATCTTTTTCCTCCGCAGCTCAATCGTTGGTTCTACAAGACCCCTTCAACGGCTCTGCACTGTCGACAATTGCAGAATCTGTCCCGCAGCATTTTCAAAGCGCGTATTCTGAGATGTTCAACGTTTCCTCCGCCACGTCGCCACACACGGCGTGCTCTGTCTGTGGTTGCACAGGCGATCGGGTGGCAGTTCTTGTGCCCTGCAAACATCTGCTTTGCTCCGCTTGCATGACGAGTGCTCTCAACATCGTGGGTGAGAAAGATATTCATTGTGCCGTCTGCAAGACGTTCGTCAATGATTTCGAATTGCAAACTGCCTCGGACGACGACGCTTCAGCGTCCACTGTCAGCCAGAGACCTTTCCCTGTTGTTTCAGATATCGCATCTTCACCGCTACAACAACGATCGGTTCGAGGTGAACCTGCACTTCTGCCGAGCACATTTGATCCCAACCCTTTACCATCCTTGATGAGCACCATATCTCTCTACAATCCTCAGATGCGCCACTCCTCTACATTTGCCATGTCTCCTCAAGTGCACAGAGCAGAGAACGTTGTTCTTCGTATCGACAATGTTCCCTGGGTGGGTTCACTCGAAGTATGACTTCTTTCTAGATCTGACAATTTGGTACTAGGATATTACCCCTCCCGCTGTCGCTGCTTGGTTGAGACATCCTATTGTCCGTGTTCACATACTTTTGGATCATCGAGGGAAGACCTGCAGTCACGCCTACGTTGAGCTTTCCACAGAGGAGATCGCTAGAACAGCTCTCCGATCAGTCCAAAACTCTGTGCTCGGTAAAGGGAAACGGGCGCGGGGGGTCACTGTCACCCTCAGTAACCAAAGTGAGCTTATGCATGCGGTATGTCTACTTTGGCAGAGAATGGTGGGAAACTCAACTCTTCCTACCAGTTATTCCCATCATGGAAAGGCGATTGGAACGGTTCGCGGCCTGCTATCTCTGGACTGCGAGATGAACTACCGTATCTGATGTCAAAGGCGGAACTTGATTCATTATTGAACCTCATTCAACGACCCGATGTAAGTTGTGTTGCTTTCGCCTACTTCTGGTCGTTGACATCGTTCGTTCTCCAGTCGCATTTCTTGAAGGTGGCATCCCTTCCCTTCCATTTACTTATTAGCATCTTGTCGAAGTTCCCAGTGGATGTCGACAGCAGGGTCTTTTGGGAAGTTAAGCTTAGTGATTCACTGTTCTGTTAGTAAATTTTATGCCGTTCTCGCGGTTCTTGTTGACCAACTGAACTTTGCAGATATCACGCATAGTAAGAACCTTGGTCCTCGCTGGCCGATACTATGGCTGATTTTTTGTTCTAGCTGCGCTTGATATCCTTGGGGCACGTTACCGGCAATCTATTCCTCGTGATGAACCTGAGCTGCTTAACGAGCTCTTGGAAGCTGCCATTACCTGCAAGGGTGAGTTCAAGCGGGCTTTACTCGTGTATTCAATTTGACTTTGTGCTTCAAAGTATTCACAGAGGAACAAATCGCAACGTTGACGACAATCCACAAGGCTTATACTTCTATCTTTTCTGCGCAACACAACTACCCTACAACCCATGTCCAACCTCCTCTCATGCCGGCCATGTGGGACCTAACTCCTGCTGGGTCGCCATACAGCGCGCTCGCCCGAGAATTTGGACTTCCTGAAACCATTGTGCATGCACTTGCTCAGAGACTAAACAGCTCTCGTTGACTCAACTTCCGGTCCCATTTCGAGTATGACCACTCATCGTTGCAGCACAAACCTCACGACAAATCACGACCTCATTTCTACTTTTCCTACGGTTGGCATTGACTGCCTCCTGATCTTTCTTGGTACCATGGACTTAACGTCAACAAGGTTCTTTCCCCTGCTTCCATTTTGCACACTATATCGGTTTTTTTATTGCTCCGTTCGCTTTCCCGAGATCCCGCACCTTGCTATGGATTTGCACATTGCTTCCTCTCGTTCCGCATCATGCTTGCTTTTTCCTTCACTCCCTTGTAATGTGCAACAAACGACCATATGTTATGCTTGTATCGTAGACAATTCTCCTGAACGTCGACGTTGGACGGGGCACACGCTCCTTGGTTCACAAGGGTTTGGGCGATTGAATAGATTACATAGATTTGGAGTTGGTTGTTGCTGTGGAGGTAACCTGAAGCTCGCATGTTTTCCTAAGCGCTCATTGGGCTGCCTACGTACAGTATGAGCAGGAACATCAGGGAAAGTGCCGTACAAGGGTGCTCCGGTCCAATCAGAATCCTTGCTAAGCCTCGCGTAGGCTCGCGAAAGGCCTCAGAAACGCAACATAACAACTGCTTTCTCCTGATCCGGGCCGCCCTTCAAGTTGTGACAGTTCGCAAAAGCAAGGGTCGGTCGGCCTCCGAGGCTTGTTCAAGTGCAAACGTGACGACAATCCTTGAGATGTCATCTTCGTGTGATCGCTTCTACGGTTGGCATCGTTATCGCAAAACGTCAGTGCCCTGTTTTGTTTTTGTTTTTTTTTTTTTTTTTTGTTCGCTGGTCCAACCTATGAGCCCACGGACTTTGACGTTCGAGAGACTCTCTTTTTTTTTTTTTATGCCTCTATTTTCGAATATGCAGCTTCTCGAGTAACTGGGGATGCCCAACTTGGCCTCTAAAGGGACCCGATCGTCATGAGGCTCGCTCGGACTGCTTCTGGAGTCTGGCGCAACAGACAGATCCTTGAGAGGAATGCTCCTAGGGCTGGTCGGATTCAAAAAAAAAAAAAAAAGAAAAGTCCAGCGCATGTGACGCCCGATATCCTTCGCTGTTTCCAGTGACACTCACCACCGCCGAGGGGACGTTCCAGTATCTAGAACTTCCTCGACAACGGTAGTCACAACAAGTGATATGGTCCGAGGAAACAACAAAGGGTTCGCTGACGTGGCAATCAGACGGATGGTCGTCTCCGTCTACTAGTGCCAGTGACGCGTCCGACGGTGACCTGAGCAAAAAGAACAAAAAAAGAATCGAAAGTGCAGCACGGCCCTGCTGCGAGTCGCTATCGGTGCCACGAGTCGGGATACGAATCACTGTAACGCATAGAACCGGGGCGTCCCGTCTGTTCGAATCTATCATGATTTCTCAGGCGTTGTTGAGACCACCAGTGTGTGGTGATCAGGTTCCTCGGCTAATTCCGCTCGCTAATAGTTTATCAAGTAACGTATACAGTAACTACGGACCGACGTGGTGCTGGCTTTTAGTCCGTAGTCACACGTTCGGCGTTAGCGTGCGTGTCCATGAACAGATTAAATCGTAAAGATACCACACAAACCGCGCAGCGCACACGAAAGGGGGAATTCGAGACCGGCGAAAAGCCCCATGGAGGTGGCGTCCAGAAAAGGTTAGGCTGAAAGCTAGGGCTGAGAGAGAGACTGGCGTGATCAACACAACCCATCATTCTTTCTCCTTTTACATCCGTCTCCGAGGTATCCGGTACAGAACATCCCGACATCGAATTATAAACTGTCACTGTCACTGTCGACGAATCGACGCCCATCGAGGACAGCCAACTCGCAGGTCGGCTGTCCGTGTCCGTTGCCTCGATAGCGTTTCGGGCGCCTCATGCCACGGGAAGACCTCTTGATGCCCCACACATACTCACGCCCCGACACATGCGGAATGCACCCACGCGAAACGTACACAAATGATGTTATCTGCTCCCTTTGGCGTATGATAATCATGGCTGGCGTTGATCCGACATCATGTGCATGCTTCATTTGTCATGTTGATGATTCAACGTGGTCGTGATGATTGGTGGGAACGCCCGCCATGATTGACATCGTGGGTTCCGTCCACGTCTTGGGGTTCGGGCGTGGGTTCATAGACGGGTCTAATAGCGTACAGAGAACGTCATCAAGAGTACAGCCTTGATACAGGGACCGATCACGAAGAAACAAGGGGTATACAGCCTGAGCCCAGATAACAGAAGACAGAAAAAATAACCCTGCGATGCGTCACAGATCCCAGGAAGCATGTATGTCATGTGCAAGAGACACGTCCACCCGCGAGAGCGTGCTCCACTCCTCCCTTGAGCGATCCAACAAGAATGCGTCGATGGCCGTGCTCCAATCCTGGAGATCGTCGAGAGCACATTCACGCGCGAAATCGTCTTCGGGTGGGTTTTTAATGCAAGGGTCATCGAACTCCGTGTGGCGTTCTTGTTCGTAAGCAATCGTGATGGACTCGACACCGCATAACTTGATTGCATCCAAGGTCGATGATAGATCATCGACGAGGATGCGCGAGGCGTTGATATGGACGTGAGAGATGCGAGGGAGTGGATGAGGTGGTTGGGTGCGTTGCGGGAGCGAGGCGAGAGCGGTACCAAGCTCGACTGCATGCAGTGATGGGCAGGCATGAAGCCACGCTGTACACGCCTGGGCCTCGCATTGGGTATCAGCAGAATACATGCTCCCGGTGAGTACCAGCTTCTCCAACGATGATGTTGCGGGCTGGTCAAGGTCGATTTTGGCGTCACAGCCTAGCCATGTGTCGCGGATTTCGAGGGTACGGAGGGAGGGGAGACGTAAAAGATTTGGAAGGGCGAGATCGCTTCCCAAAAGGGGGTGAGGGGGGACATCAAAGTCGTTGGTGACGATGGGGACGTCGTATGGGACGTCACATGGGTCGACGTGTAAGGCGGAGCGGGTGATGCGAGACATGGTGAGATGAGAGAGGGAGGGAAGAGAAGCAGCGAGTGCCACGACGAGACGCTCCGAGCTGTTCGGGGGGAGATGAGAGATGCGGGGGAGTGAACAGCAGACGGGAACTTACACGGGTGCGAGGTCTTCTGTACCCCAACAACTTATCTCGAACGAGTGGACGTGTAGGAGATGAGAAAAGGCAGGGACGAGGGTCTCGGCGTCGAGGGAGGACGCGAGGGAGAGGGAGAGGATATTGAGACGGGTGCAGGAGCGGAGGAGGGAAAGGATGAGGTCGGTCGGGGGAAGAGCCCCTGTGGCACGGTGGTGTTGTTTGGTGCAGATGGAGAGGGATCTGACGTACTGGCCGCACTCGGACGGGACATGGCGAACGAAGGCGTGGAGAGAGGGGGTCGAGGGGAGGGTTACGTTGGCGAAGATCGCGGGCAGGCACAGAGCGCGGGCAGGAGAGGAAGTGGAGGAGAGGGCGTGGATGGCGTGGTGTGGGAGGAGACGGACGATGGCGAGGTGAAGCTCTGTGGGGAGGTTGTTCCAGGACATGTTGGCGGAATGGGGGATGGGGACGATGGTCGTCGGGGAGTGTCAAGGTATTTGTATGGAGGATGGGACTAATCTCCATCTTTGTCGGCAGGTCGTCTCGACTGTGTTTCGTCCATCCCGATTCACAAGGACCCTACTTTCCCACGCCCTCCTCCGCCGCGGCAGAGAGGCGAGAATCCGAACCCATTCGAGCATCCGGAGACTTTCCGTCCGGCGCGGCTATCTGCTCCGCTCATCCCGGCAGCCATCAAGCCACCTCCCACTACTCTCACGTCAGATTCTCTGCCCCGCCCCGCCCCCCCCCTCTCTCTCTCTCTCTTTTAACTCCCTTCTCCCTTCCGTGACGACGACGCAATTTATCACTGCGCAGCCCGCGTTCTTGCTCCAGTACAGAACAATCGGAGATTACCTCTTTTAACGCGTACGAGTCATCGCTCACCCCTTCCATTATCGTCCCAATGAAATCGAGTCCATGTCCGCTGACGTATAAATACAGCAATCCTTTTTCGAGGCAAAAAGTCCGTCAGGACCGTTTTCTTTTTTTAAAGTTTGGCCAACAGTGCGGACATCATAATGATGCCATTCCCTAGTATGTGACCACCTGACCAAATACATTACATCTGTCCAAATTTTCATATGACTCTGCCAGTCCTCGGTTGGAAACGCCCATCCCCGCTCCTCGATACCGTCATCTTACAGGCTGTGTTCAGAACGTCCTCATATAACCTGTCAGTCTTTGTACCCTGGCGCTGCCCCGCCTATGAGCGTCTGTTGCCCTAGTACTTGGGCTGTGCGCATTCTGTCGGGGAGGCAGTGCCAACCGGGTCCGCCGGCAGCGCTTTCCACTGACCCTCGTATCGACGGAGATTGCGATCGAGCAGCACGACACCAAATTCTGACTACGTATGCATGTGTTACAAGACGAAACGCTTGCGTTTTAGCTATCTCCGAGAGAGAGACGTTTCATGCTTTGCCTGCGCTCGCCGCTGCTGCTTTCGCGTCCTCTGCCGCTGCTACTGCGGGATTCACCTTCTTTCCATCTTTCCAGCGGACACGGGGAGGTGGAGCACGGTTGCGACGCCCCTCGCGTGATCGTACACGGACGACTGGGCGTAATGGAACATGCTCAGCAAACATCGCGGACGGATCTCGAGCCAGTCTCACCATGCGAGTGAATAGCGCACGACACGCAATACATGACTTTGATGTACAATTTTGGAATGACATATTCTGTTCCGCCCGAGAGACCCGACAAGGGAGGGAGGGGCGGATCAACAGCCCACTCCACCGACAAGACAGGCGAAAACCCACCAGGATAAACGCTCGCTTCGCTAATATCACGCACGGCTGCGCTCTCGACCATGTTCCGCACGGTGAAACGTTTGATCGCCTTGTCTTTGGCAACGCACCGCGAGCAGTTGGAGCAGCGGACGAAACCGACGTGGCCCCGGTGTTTCTTGTTACGACCACCGTTTCTTCTTTTCTTGGTCTGTGAAACAGTGGGGGGTGAGCGATGCGGTGCGGTGCGAGAGAGTCACTGGGCATCGACGTTGCGTGTGAGGACCTGTCCATTCCATCTTACCCATCCGTATCCAAACGAATGTGCTGCCCATCCATCGCGCCCGATCGTCCTTTCCTCGCATTGGATGGATTCCCAGCACGGAAACATGGGCCATCGTTTACATGTCAGAGACTGGGCTTACCATGTTGCAGAGTCCCGGTGTGTCTTGAGCGTCGTCGGTCTCGCTCGATACCAACCTCCAACTTCACGTCCTCCATCGGCATCTTCCGGAACAGTTCCCACGCTCTCAAGTTATAACCTGCCCTGAGCTGTGATTGGGCTATAGCGATTCCAAGTGTGTGTATACGACAAAAAAGTTATTCTGAATCACCTACAAAACAGATCCAGCCAGCGATGGCGCGTGGTGATCCACACTTTTTTTTTTGTCTTTTTTTTTTTTGGTTTCCACCCCCCTCTCTGTTCAAAACACGATCTCGTCCTCGTTCTCGTCCCTCGGGTCCACGCACTGTCGTCTCAGCTCGGCCTGCTCCTCGCTACTCTTGAACACCTTGCTCAGCTCAAACTTGACATCGCATGCTATCCGGAATTCGTCCGCGCGCGGCGATTGGATGTGCTGGAGATAGGACAGAATCTCGATCGCATCCTGTGACAAAAAGTACACCCCACCCAAAGCGTCGTTCGATCAGCGAATGGGATAGCATGTTCAAATAGTGAACGAACCTCGAGACGCAATTGGACGCCGTCCGTGAGCGTCGTGAACAATAGACTCTCTACCTCTTCCCTCGGCGCGTCCAAGATGTGCGATACCTTGGCAGAGGCGAGGATGGCGCCGGCAGACGACGAGTGGCGCTGTAGGTATTGTGAATTGAAGGCGTCCAACGAGACTTCGGCGGGCTTCAACGCAGTCACGGATTCATCGATGACAGACTTGATCGGCTCGGGGACGTCGCTCACGGAAGCCACTGCAGCGAAAATCGCGTTGGTAAAAACGTGCCTGTGTGACCCTCCCCACCCGAGGCTACGGACCGCTCACCTTGTTTCGCCAGTTGTACGATGCGAACATGCACTTCGGGATGGTGTGGGTCGCGCGCGTGCGCCCGACGAAGCACTCGCGTGGCTTTCAGGTATTTCTCTGCAAAAGAACGTAAACATCCCGTCGCCAGAGGGACACCCATTCAAAATATGCACTTTGCCGTATCGCAACGTCAAACGAGGTCACGTTCACATCTATATTGTCCTTCCCATACTCTCCCAGCGTCCCAAGGAACTTGCTCGCCCGCTCCAACGGATCATCCGTCGCGACGAGTTTCAACCCCTCTGGATCGTCATCCTGGGTCGAGGGTGCTTCGAGTCCCTTGTCTTCGTTCTGTTTCGTCGCACCGCGCACTACGAACCGGAAGGTGATATTGTATGCATGGAAACTAACAGAACGATGCCTGAATTCACCCTTTTGTGAGCTCGCGTCGTCATAGTCCTTCGGAGAATCGGTCGTGGCTTTATGCGCCGCCTTCTTTGCCTTGTTGAGCGCTTTCTTGGACACTTCGGGCGAAGGTTCTGCCGAGGAAGGTCGGTGAGGAAGACATGGGACGAGGGGTTGGAAGTCTTACCCGGCGGCAGTAAGGTTTTGATTACCGAAGGATCGTCGTAGAGCAGAATCCATATCTGGGGGACAAACCCGTTAGTGTAGGATACTTGCGTAAGAGAGGTGTGTTACTCGAGCGCTCCACACCGCAGTGTGGATATACCCAGGGTGAGAAGGGAGATGGTCTTCCCATCCCAACATTCTGTAAAAGCGAGATGAGTCATTCATGGCTTCAAGTGGATGGGGTTGCATCGACGCACTCAAGGTAAGAGCTAAGCATATTGATTCGAAGCGAATACATGTGGAAGTCGTAATGCTCTTCACGGAAACCGTGGAACATCTGAAAGCAAGTTCCAGCGCCGACTGAGCGTATCGAACAGCGAAGCCTCTACCTTTTGGATATTGTAATACGTCTTGAGCGCAAGGTGGTACTTTCCCAGCCGTCTCTGTGCGTCACCCAATTCCGTAAGATAATGCAATGCCTGCATTTCTAACAAGTCTAAGCCAGGGAGTGCATCTTTCTGAAGGGGCGGTCAGCGATATGGCAGGGGATGCTGTGCGCAAGAAAGTCGGGCTCGACCTTGGTGAACAGTCCCAAGACGTCGTCTGCTTCTTTGATCATCCCTACGCGCATACGGTATTTACCCGACTTGGTGTTCACATACCGATCTTGTCCGTCGAGTCTCCGAGCGTCGTCTATGGCACGCACGGCCCCATAAGGATCTCCGGCGCGCTTCAACACTCGCGCCTTTGTCATATACAGTTCAGGCAGTGTCGGTGTATGTTCCATCGCAATCTGAAGAATCTCCAGGGACTTTTCATATTCTCCCAGGAAGGAATAGTGTTGTGCAAGAAAGTAGAGCGCCCAGAGATATTCTGTGGGATCTAAAGCTGTTGACGGTTGCGCGTGATCCTGGGGTGTGATACTCGCGCGGATATCTTCAACAATCTCCTGGATCGACTGGAGCTTGAATGGATCAGTAAAAAGCTTTTTGGCGTCGCTAAAGAGGGAGGGTATTCCTTTCCGGAGTGCGCGCTCGAGGTAGGGCTTCACTAATTCTTTGAACTTTTCGCCTGCAAACGGTTTAAAAAAGTTGGTTTGCAATAGTGTCCTGGCCTACCTTCCGCGATAGTCAAAGCTAGCCGTTGATGTGTATTCGCCTTTGGGTGTTTGGAGGAAAACTCCTCGAGGATGCCAAGGGCTTTTGTTCGTGATTCGTCAGTCAGGCTGTCTTTCATGGTGTAAGACCGCGCGGAAACAGGTAAATATCGCGCGTGTTACCAAGATCGATGCCAGCATTGGCGAGGAAACCTTTGTAGTAAACTTGGTTGTCGGGATTTTGGTCAATCAGTTCTCCCCACGATCGTTCCGCTGCCTCTGCCCATTCCTCTCTTTGTGCGCTATCCGCGTCCGCAGTCGACTTCAATTTTCCATAAAGACGTGCTTGTATGCAGCATCAGCAGACCGAGGATAGGCAATCATTCATTGCTCACCTCTGCATTCTGCGATTGCTGGACGATCAACCAACATTCTATCCTTCACCTTTCGATCAAGCAGGGACAAGGCTTCCTGCCACTCTCCCACTTCTTCCAGTAGTCGAATATGGAAGAAAACTAGTTCTCCGTACTCGGGATCGCGGGCGGGAACGTTCTAGGATGCAGAATGAATGGGGACAGTGAGACTACCATGATCAAATCGTACCCGCAAGAAACCCTCCATATGATCCATGTAACGTTTTGCTTCTGCTGCATTACCGGCTAGTTTGTATGCAATTGCGACTCCGACCCAGTGGACGCGTGAGTAAGGACGTAAACGAAGCATGTGGAGGCGCGATTCGACGAGCGCGTCGTAATGACGGCTATGCGTTTGGAGGATAGATGTTTCTCGAATGATGTTGAAGTTGTCCTGTATTCACGAGGTCAATGTGATGAGCAGACAGGTCGCGTGTGTGTCCACCTTGTCGATCTTGAGCGCCATCGTGTAGGATTTGAGGGCTTCTTCGTAATTGCGTTCTCCTTTTTGTACGAGGGCCCAAACGTGCCAACATATATGCGATTGGAGGTCTTTGCGCATGCCATCCTTTATTAGAGCTATACCTCCTTCGCGCTCGCCGAGGTGAACCATCACGAGGCCTTTCATGCACATGGTTTCTATGACAATTCAGATAAAAGACACGGCAAGGAAATGATGAATGAACTCACCCCCATGCTGCGGATATTTCTTAAGGATTTGGTCAGCGAGTTTCCGGCCTTTCGAGAGCTGCTTTTGTTCGTACGCTTGCAAGAGCTCTGTAAAGACCTTGCGCTCCTTTTGTGGCAAGGTTTGCGAGGTCATGATGGGGTTGGAGTGGGGTATGTTCCTGTCGTGGATTTAGCTGTCGACTACCAAGTAATAGCTTGCGGCGCTGGCGTGTCGGTTGCCTCGAGAGTTGGACCGTGCTGGGCCGAGATAGGCCTGATAATCGGAGCTTCAATTCCCCGAGTCGTGTCGAGGAGCTTCCTGCAGCTCCTGACGCCAGTCCTCACCGGAGATTGCCTCGAGCCGGATCGCTGGACGATAAGCTAAACGACTGCTGCAGCGCGACTAAACGGATCGTAAAGGTTCAAGTTTCAACTACGGATCGGCACACGCACGGCAGATAGTCGGACTCTGAACCTGTAAGTTGAAGCTCCGATTGGCTCAGGGACTGGAGGCGCTCGGACGCGTTGACTGCCAAGCGACACATTGCCAACGCCGATCACGTCCCGCTCGTTGTCTCTGTCGACGTCCACGACGATGGTGGCACAAACGCGTACCGCTAACGCGCCCTCCAAGAAGCTCATTTTTAACGAGAAGATCGTCGGCAGGTCCCTTCCCACCGACGCGCTCCTCAAGAAGCTCAAGGCCCTCCATACCGAGCTTGCAGAGCTCGATCAGGAGCTTGTCGACGTGAACTCGCTCTCCTCCGTGCGCTCACAGCTCGTCAATACATCCCTCCTCCTCCACAGGGACAGGGGTGTCAAGGCGTACACTGCATGCTGTCTTGCCGACATCCTCAGGCTTTACGCACCGGACGCCCCTTATACCCAAAACGAACTCAAGGACATCTTTCAGTTTTTCTTTAGGCAGCTTTCCGCCGGGCTGAAAGGTGCCGATGCTCCGTATTACAACGAGTACTTTCACCTCCTCGAATCTCTCTCCACCGTCAAGAGCGTGGTCCTCGTGTGCGATCTTCCGCATGCCGACGAACTCATGACCGAAATCTTTCGCGAATTTTTTACTCTCGTTCGACGCGACCTTGCGAAAAAGATAGAGTTATTTATTGCCGACATCCTTGTCGCCCTCATTGACGAGTGTCAGTCCCTCCCAAACGATGTCTTGGATGCAATTATGGCACAGTTCCTGGACAAGAATACGGTACGTTGTGAAGTACGCTGGTTATGCATTCTCGTTCATGATACCCTCAGCGTCTGGATCAGCCTGCCTACAGACTCGCGGTGCAGATTTGCAACGCGACATCGGACAAGTTGCAACGTCACGTCTGCCAGTACTTTACTGACATCATCGTCACTAATTCACGCGACCTTGAGTCGGAGGGTGACTTTGATGAAATACGCACCGCACACGATCTTGTCAAGCAACTCAGCAAGTCGTGTCCGTCCTTGCTGCACAGCGTAATACCACAACTCGAGGAAGAGCTCCGTGTGGACCAAGTTCAAGTGAGGTTGATCGCAACCCAAGCACTAGGAGAGATGTTCGCGGAGAAGGGTGGCTCCGATCTCCTCAGAAAATATCCAACGACGTGGAACGTGTGGTTGATGCGCAAAAATGACAAGGTAGCGACCGTGCGTCTGAAACTCGTCGAGAGTGCCAGGGGACTACTTTTGAACCTGCCTGAACATAGAGAGACTGTCGAAGGCAAGCTCCTATCTTGGGACCTGTAGACGACAGCCTTGACATGCTCTTGAATAGAAATGCTTCAGCTCAAACTCCTCGATCCGGACGAGAGAGTTCGTGCCGCAGTATGCAAAGTGTATTCTCAGCTCGATTACGAGACTGCGCTTCACTATGTCTCAGAAGTGCAACTTCGGGCAGTTGCCGGTCGTGGAATGGACAAGAAGCATGCCGTCCGTGTAGAGGCCATGAATGCCCTTGGCAAATTATACAGCCTTGCATATCCGGAGATGTACGTCCTTTCTTCCCATGAGTGTTACCGTCTAATACATTTATATCACAGCGAAAACGGTGACTCGTCCGCGATCGGGCATTTCGCGTGGATTCCTAATGAGATCTTGCACATCTCCAATATGACGTCTGAGGCCAAGGCTGCTGCGGAGCAAGTCATTGCCGATTATGTTCTCCCGTTACCTTCGCCTTCCACTGCTTCCGCCTCTACGTCGAAAAACGTCGAGGTTGACGAGATAGCATGGACAGATCACTTGCTCAATACCATGCAACATCTAGATGACCTCGGTGTCAATACGATTCTGAGTATAAGTGGGATTAAAGCAAAGTGAGTTGATCGAATTTCTTATTGTGGGCAATGAGGATCGATATCGTGCATAGTCGCCCGACCATGTATGAACATTATCTGCAAGCATGCATACAGAACAATGTAAGCCCTCCATGCATGTCCGTCTTAGTTCTCCTTATCGGTGGCTGTTAGGGTGGTGTGATCGACGAAAACGAGGAATCAATCACACAGCGTCTACATAACGTGGTCAAGCATTTGTCTCGTACGTGATCGCTCAGGGTCGTATTCAGTGCATTAACCCTCCGTATGTTCTAGGTCAATTCCCAGATCCCCAGAAAGCAGTTGCGGACATGCATGACTTTGCAAAGGCGAACGAGAACAGGCTTTATAAGTTACTCAAGACGTGTATGGATCCCCAGTCCGATCTGAAGAGCATCGTGAAAGCCTCAAACGAGTTCCTACGGCGCGTAGAGCAATCACTCGAGTCCACCCTCCCGACGATGACCGTCTTTCTCCGTCGCGCGACGCTCCGCATCGTCAACCAGTCGTCCATTCCGACCCTCATCAAAAGAGTCCAGAAGTCGGCTCCGTCGTCGAAGCATGCCCAACAACTCTTAACTTTTATATCGAAACACTGTCCGGTTCTCTATAAACCCCATGTTAGCGAACTCACAAAGGCAATCGCCGATGAGAGGAACGTGATTTTGGTGGAGGTTGGCATGCATGCACTCGCAGCTGTGACGAAAGCTGATGAATCCCAAGCGGCATTGGACAAGTGTGTTATTTTACTCTATCTCGAGGGAGTTCGCTGACATGGACATCGCCGCTGTAAAGACGAACGCTGGAACGCATAACGCGATTTGCGCTTGGAGAAAACCCAAAAATTGCCAAGTTTGCGGCCCGCTTACTAACGTCCTTGAAGGATCATGAAGATGCTTGTGTGGACATCATTGAAGTACGTGTCCGTGTCAGTGCTCGGTTTTACGATCTGTTCATTATTTTGAAGTCTATCTCGGAGAAGCTTTCGGAAGCTACGCCAGAGGAGCTTGTTGCCCATACAACTGTTCTAGCACAGATGGCACGCTCCAAGCCCGACGCGTTTGAGCATAAGAGTGACACTATCATGGCATTCTTGATCAAGAAATTGCTCATGGGTCGACGGTCAAAAGATCCGGTGAGGTTGCTGTACTTTGATTCTCCCCAGATTGAAACCTGACTTGTTTTCGTGATCAAGGAAGAAATGGATGTCGATGACGACTGGGTGGAAGATGACGACATGGCACCAATGCAGAGGGCCAGGATCCTCGCGTTGAAAGTCTGTCGGAATCGCTGTCTTGCCAATGCGCCTGCCGAAACCGCATTGGAGCTTGCTACACCCGCGCTCAAAATGTTTTCAACATTACTTGAGCACGCTGGATCATTTTCCGCAGACGCACCAGACAGGTTAGGCTCTCGGGTGGGCATGTTACTTGGGACATGGGGCTGATGTACCGCACTTAGTCCGTCGGTGAAGTCACGCATGCGACTACAAGCCGCTGTGTCGCTCTTGCACCTTTCTACCGTCGAAGCGTTTGCAAAAGTCATAAATCAGAACTTTGTATGGCTTGCGATCACAGTCCAGGTAAGGGGTCTCTTCAAACGAACATACTCGCCGATGACGATGTGCATCCGCTCAGGACCCATGTTACCATGTCCGAATAATCTTTTTAACCAAACTCGTGTCTCTGCTAACCGCACGTAAACTCCCGCCACGCTTTAACACGATACCCTTCCTTACGATTCATGATCCCGAAGCCGATGTTCGAGACAGGGTGAGGCCTAGTCTGCGAAATTTGGTGCTGAATATTGAAGCCTTTTTCAGGCCATAGCTTATATTTCGTTTATCACGAGATCTGTTCCGCCCGCCGCGCGTGTTGATCAATTAGAAATGATTTTCATCCGTCTTCTTCATCTCCTCGCGCATCACCCCGATTTTTCTACCGCGCACGAAAACATGCAAGAGATAGCAAAGTAGGCTTTCGCCCGTTTTCCTGGCTGGGTTCCTCTTATTTACTCGTTTTGTCTTTTAGATACATTGAATTCTACCTCGACTTGATCGCGAGGTCTGATAATATTGCGCTCCTTTACCACCTTGCAATGAAAGCCAAGACCGTGCGTGACTCAGAATCACATACATATAGCGAGGTGCGAAGATTTTCGCCCGACTTGCAAATCCGTGTTGATACTTGTTGCATATTACTGAATCCAGAACCTCTATACGACGGCAGAGCTCGCCCAAGAGCTGATCAAGGCCCGCACGCAAGCTCGCGCGTGGACCCTTCAGAGTCACCCCGGTAGAGTCAAACTGCCCACGGACATTCTGCGTTCGCTTCCGAATCCAGAAGCTGCCGCCAAGGTAAGCTGCATAACCCGATGGATTACATGGAAGGTTCGGGCTGAGAAACGACACAGGTGATTAAAACACAATATCTGTCCGAGGAAACCATCGCTTGGCTGAAGGAGGTTAGGGGGCACAAGCCAGCCGCGGCTACGAAGGTGCGTCGAAAATCGAATTGCACACGCCTGTGATCCGTTGACATCCTGGTCTGTAGGAGAAGAAACGGGAACCGAGGGAGACAAGAGATGGCAGGTCCCCGCCTGCCAAGCGCAAAGCTTCTCGAGCTCGAGCAAACGGCGCGCCAAAGTGGGCTCCTTGGCGATGCGGAATGGAGCTTCTCGCTGACGTCAGGTTTTTCAACAGGCGCGCCAAGACGCAGAAGTCAGCGCGGTGGAACAGTGATCAATCTGAATCAGAAGAAGCATCATCGCCTGATGAGGAGTCGGTTCTCGATCCATCAGAGAAAGCGACGTCCCCAAGACGCTCTAGTTCTGTGCCGAGCGAAACCGGTCCGGATAGCAACAAAGAAGAGGACGGCGGCGAACCATCAGAACGAGAGAAGAAATTTGGTCGGAAGGCAAGAGCGAAGGCGCAGGTGAGTCACAGATGCAGCGCGGTTGGACCAACGACGTTGATAGGTCGAAAAGGAAAAGATAAGCAAGCAAATAAAGAAAAGTACGACGCGACCGAGAAAGTCTTGACGGTACTTGAATTCAGCATGGATTGTATACAACCTATTCGTGATGCCTTGTATCTATGCGTATTCTGTTGCTCTCGTAATCTATGCTTTGATTTGTAGGCTTTGTGCAGGTTGGCCGTACGCTGAGCTAGGGATGCCATGAACGTAATTCAACGATTCAACTCTACCCCTGCATCAGATACTTGGGTCGAGCGTCTTCTATCTGTACGTGACATTACCGCATCCCGACGCTGCGGTGCATCGAACAATACTTGGATATTATCCGGGATCAAGGTCGCCAACAGATTCTGATTGCAAACTTCTAAGGTGACGTGAGACCTTCGTTCCGCCGAACGTCTTTCTCACATCACCGTGTTCCTGACCCCATTTCTGCTGATGCAGAAGAAACCCGAGCGGGAAAGTTGCCGACTTGTTCATGCGTGCGCTGGGATGTATGCATCGTTGAAGACGACCCTCTTGGCAGATTCCCCAAATTGACCTGATGTGTTTCTGGTCCAGGGGGACCAGGTTCTACCATATCGCCCAGCGTTTCCAAGTCCTGAGTGCCTTGCCCGTCCTGCGCAAGTAACCCTATGGGCAATGTGTCGCAGGTCGGCTCCGAAAGAAGGTTTGACCGATGGCGTCTCGCTGTGTGACGGATTGCGGGCACGCAATCTTCAAGGTAAGGCTTGGCATTCCAAGTTCGGGAGGCGAGGGAGTGGGTGCTCGCGACAACTCTTTCGTGTCCTCCTTCCATCACATCGCTCGCTCGCAAATTCTCTGTCCCGGGTGTACTGGGGTAAGCCATGAATTGCTCTCTGAAACGTCGCTGCAGGGGTCGCTAACACGGTTTGCAGGATTCGTTGGCTCTATGTACCTCGTGAGCTTCCGATCGATATCTGAAGTACCTCTTTGTGAATGTTCACCCGCGCCATCCAGTCTCGTTGGCGGGCGGGATGTTTACTAGTCACATATACTCCAGCCTTAGTCGGGGAACCCAGTCAGCGTTCGAGTTCAATGCGGCGGTGACTCGGAGTTGCACCATGCTGCCCGATAAGTACTATGACCGCTAACTACATGTCTCCATCGACCGGACTGACGTATCGTTCTGCAGGTAACGTTCAACGCAACGAGTTCCCGAGGCAAATCTAAATAGCCTGGGTATGGTTGATGGTGGATTCTATCTCTGACGACAGTCCCGGAACTTGTCATCCACGGCGGTGATTTACCACCACACCAGGTCCTATGACTTTGTAGTCTTCTCTGATCCACCCCTCCTGGTCATCTAGTGCCGATGGTTCGCTTGTTGGGTTACCGGCTTTGGCCATTATTCTGCCTTTCTATTCCACAGTGGAGCGTGACCGAAAGCATCGGCTATTAGCGCAGTGTATGGGGTTGTCGAGATCACTCTGACGGCGATAAGCCACGTGCATGCAAGTCGCTTACGAGGTCGTCTTCCCCTCGCTGATTTGATACTTGTGTGGTACGTGCAGCGCCTCAGCTCTTCTTCGCAACGCGCAATCAGGATCAGTACGACTTTGTTGCTCGTTTGCAATTTGAAAGGGGGCGAGTGTTTGATCGCGTGTCTTTGCGTTTCTGAAAGTCACGAAAGAATATGCAACATTCGGGCCGTTTGACCGAATGATTCCGGGAATCGTATCGTAGTGAGTGTCCCTTGCTCGTTTATGGTGCTATTGTATTGATGATCGGATATTGATGGACATGCACCGTGTGCACATGGTACTGATATCGACATGGACTTGGCACCGTTAGTGGCGTGCTTTGGCAAGTATGTATTTTGTCACTGTGGATACTAGGTCCGCTTAATTTCAACGGAAAATCCAATCAATTCCAGAATTCATTTGATTTTTCCACTGAAAAAGCAGCCCATTAATTTCAGAGACTCGCTGAACATACTTTTCAGTTGATTAATCCAATGTTTTTTTTCTGTGTGCCCCTGCTATGTATGGTTACCTAGCCTACTTGTGCGACTGTATTTAGACATGTGTCGAGCGGTTCTGAATGCATGCACCGAAACTAACTGGAAAATGTACCCAAATTCAGCCTAATATCCACTGAATGTCAGTTCTTAATCCAATGAACATCATGGCACAATGCACGGAAAACCATGGCCGAGGCATCAAAGTCGTTTACTACGTTGCATGTCCTACCTAAGTACTGACATCAACACCTTCCTCATCACTCTCTTCGTAGTCCGTTGCCTGCACGATTCTATCTGCAGAATCCACACTCCGGTCGATTATGATCCATTTAGTACCCCTCAACTTCACGCGGCCCACCACAGCTTTGATGTTTCGTGCATCGGTGATGACTGCCTCCCTTGTCTCCTCGTATTCTACAAGCTCCTGTGATGCGTCTTTTCCGTCTGTCTTGCATGGGGTTATCAGCGCCAGAAGGTGATGTGTAGCCTTCAACTCCCGCCAGATGTTCTCGTCACCTGTTTGAAAATCTAAGATCTTCTCGAGCCTTCCATACCGAACGATGGTTGTGACCTTCTTAGCGGTCTGAGCGAACGTCACCTCGAACTAATTTGGTCCCTGAGTTTACTGTGACAAAAGAGAGATAGTTCGCACTCACCCGGACATATGAATTATCCCGGTAATCCATCAATGATCGTATCCTCTTCAAAGCCCAGGTAGTACGAAGGAGATCGCCACCTCGAATCCGTACCTTGCCCCAAAGGGTCATTTTTACTGGAAGATTTGCGATATAGTCCTTTCGTCGTCCACCCAATACGTCAACAAAGTAGAGACCAATTCGGCGCCGTAGATCTTCATCAGGTTGATAGTTATGCTGGCATGGTGATCGGAGAATGTGGTCCGTACCTGAGACAGCATTAGCGCATTGTTCGAGAGTCGAATTTCTCACTTACAGGTCTCGTGCTCGTGCTCATGCCGCAGTAGTTCATCACCACGCCGCGTACGAAAATAATTGAGTTCCTCCTTTAAGTCGAACTTGAGGCCAACTTGACTAAGGTATGTGAAATGGAGAGTTCGATTTGCAAGGTTACTCCACGGGTGTCGACGAGATTGCAGGCTAGATCTGAGAAAGAGGCAAAATCGTTCCACAAAAAAGGTCCAGTGGACCCAGACTGGCCCGCAATTCTCAATATCGGACGCGACGTGCAACAACCCATGAATGGGAAGGGTACAGGTCGGTAGTCGGGCGGCAGAATATTGATAGTAATACCTGTTTGCTTCCCATCAGCCTTGATTCCTAATATAACAATTGAAAGGGACTCACCGTTCGTACAACGTAACCCATCTGATGAGCCCATCTCGTAGCTGATCAACCTCCTTCTGAGTGACCTCGAGCTTGATACTCAGTTTCATCAAGGTGGCGAGCTCACAAGCGTGGTCATAGTACTTCCGGTGCTTGAACCGTCCTCGAAGAACAGCCGGTGCAATGAACATGAACCAAAAACCCCATCCTTCAGCCGTCATGTAGGTGAATCCATCGGCAATATTTGGTAACCTTCGCACAAATGTTGCGGGGATTGTAGCTGCCGAAGCAGCAGTCTGCTGACCAATTTCCTCCCAGATATGAGCAGCGAGCTGATACTCTCCATCACCCTCATCAATACCCTTGAATTGCCCGGTCCAGAGCTTCACCAGTGTCGGGACGACGTTTTCGAGGAATAGATGCATCCATTCCCAAGGTGCGCAACGCGAATAATCTAGGGAATTTATTCGTGTCAGGGTAGGCTCGCCTCGCAGCCCATGACATCGAGCAATTTCATCCCGAGCCCTCTTGGTAGGTGCTTCATCCATCTCTTTAAGTGCGGAAAGGATCCCTGCATGAGAGCGAAGTGGAAGGTTGCGAGCATCAACTGACGCACGAGGTTGACGGTGAACATCGCGTGGAGTGGTGAGTGGTGTATAGTAGACTGTCCCTCCCTTGCCTTCTTTGCGCACACCTTTGATCTCGCACGATCGACATGGGGAGAAGGCATTGTGTCCCTTCATATTCATAAGCTTCTCGATTGCGATGATGTCGCCAGATTTGAATAAAATGTATGCTCGGAGGTAGAAGCTACTGCTAGCGAGCGCATCGAAGGTACGGACACCCTCGGCCAACCTCGCACACTCACTGTCAAGAGGTGCAAGGTATGACCCGAGATCTTTCGGTTGGTGAGGTCCTGCAATAACGCCAACGCAGATGAGATTCTCGAGATGAGTACGCAGGGTTGGAGGGAGGTTGAGATTCAGCAAGAGAATGGGGGTTGCCGAGGGGCCGGATCTTCGTCTATTGAATAGCAAGAAGCCGTCTGTAGCAAGAGAGAGCGCAATGTCGTTCTTGCCCGAAAAGAACTTGTGAGGCTGGCGAACACCATCGATTACCACATACGTTTCGCACAGCTCCTGATACCAGCGCCCATCAAAGACGTCACGGAAGCCACCGTTTGTGTGCAGAAATTGGTCACGATATCTGAGCTGAGCGACCATGTCGGAACTCTGGAAGAATCCCTGTAGCCGAGGGATCAAGGGAATATAGCTGAATACTCTCCGAGCCCTGCGTCGCTTTCCGTATCGGTGCTCATTGCAAAATGGACACCGAGTAAAGTACTCGTACTTTGAGGTATATGCGATGCAGGAATTGATGCAGCAATCGAAATTGATTGGCTTAATGCCGGAGAGGACTGAAAGACGATGAATGATGATCCACTCGGAGGCAATGTCGAGTTTATGGGTGAATGCTTCTCGCATGCGATTGAAGAGACGGCGAGGCATATTGCAGGAAAGTTTCAGCAGGAAGGCTCGGATATTGTCACGATCCTCGTCCGTAACCATGAGATGTCCTATTTTTAAGCTAGTATTAGAAACGAAACCGTTGATGGAGACAGATACACACGAATTTGGTGGACTCTCTCTTCTTTTCCAGGACCATGCCAATCCCGGAGGCGTTCAATAATATCTATAAGTTCTTCGTCTGCAAGTTCTTCTTCCTCGTGATAAGCTAGCTCATCTGGGTCTCCCTCCTCTGACTCGACCGACCTCACCTCTGATGCAACGCTGGATACATCATCTTCATCCTTGGTTTCCTCCGAGCCTGCCAGCTGTGCACTAGTGATTGAGCCTGCCTCACTTGATTCCGGGTTGTCTAAACTCTCATCCGGGTCTTCTTCATCAGATTCGTCTTGCATGCCCACGTCTGAGTCGCTACCAAGATCGGAAGACAAAAGTTCGTCGGGGTTAACCCTTGAATAGTGTTTGCGACGGGTCCGTT
>JBBPRI010000207.1:0-33773 GCA_038092955.1 Boletus pseudo-olivaceus | reverse complement strand
ATACATGTAAGTCTAGATCTGTTCTAGACTGATGACGCAATATGGATAGCGTAATCATGTTCACACGTCCATCAGGACATCATGTGACATGGCCTAGAATCATGGTCTGGAACTGAAGTCCGAATATTAAATACCATGATTCTCAACAGAGGTTTCCTTCAAAGCCCATCCGGGGACTATAGTTACATGTGATGGTAAAGGGCGAGGTACCCGTGGCAGTTGTGAGAGAATTATTATGATGGAACTGAGCCATCTTGATCCATTTCGCCCAATCTCCTTGCTTCTTTCTGCAATAAGCTCGGAGATACTGTTTCAGATCCCGGTTAACTCTTTCGGTCTGGCTGTCAGTTTGGGGATGATAGGCAGTTGAGATCTTCTGGGAAATCCTGAGGAGTTTACATAACTCTGTGGTAAAAGCCAAAATGAATTGTGGTCCTCGATCGGAAACGACCGAAGAGGGAAGTCTGTGTACATACCAAACATTATCTCTAAATATAGATGCCAGATCTTTGGAAGAGACAGTATCGTAAGTTGGTACAAAAACGACTTCTTTGGAAAATCGATCAACGATAACACAGATAGCCGTATAAGAAGAAGATTCGGGTAAACCCGTAATGAAATCTACCGATAAATCTTCCCATGGATGTTTAGCAATGGGAAGTGGTAATAGTTTACCTGCAGGTGCTTTTGTCTTACCCTTCGTGAGGGCGCACACTTGGCAGTGGTCTACATAATTTTCTATGTCTTTTGTGACACCAGGCCAGAAGAATTTTCGAGTAAGTAAATGAGTAGTATGGGCATGACCAGAATGACCCGCAGCAGGAGAATCATGGCATATTTCCATCAGTTGCATACGTAAAGAAGTAGGAACAAAGATTTTGTTTTTGTTATTTTTGAAAATATTGTTATCGTAATCAAACAAGAAATCACCAATTTCGGTTACTCCCTCTTTAAGGGACTGATCGATGAGAGAATCAAAAAAGGTAGAAGAAAGAGAAACATTATTAATAAATATTTCTGGAGGCAAAACGGTGACATTAGCATTGTGATCCTGCACAGCATCACCATGATCCAGACGCTGTGAGAGGGCATTGGCACGGCCGTTACTAGTACCCGGTTTATAAATCATAGAGTAATTGAATTCTTGAAGAAGCATGTTCCAGCGTGCTTGACGTCCTGACAAAGTTTGAGGCTTCTTCCAGTATTCAAGGTTTTTGTGGTCGGTCCATATTTCGAAGTGTGGATGACCTATAAGATAATGATGCCATTCAGTCAGTGCCCTAATGACCACAAGCAGTTCTTTGTCATAAATAGGGTAATTCCTTTCTTCCGAAGTAAAGGAATGAGAAATAAAGGCGCACGGCCTCTACAAACCGTCATCACTGTGAACAGAAAGAACTACTCCAGTGGCAATATCCGGAGCATCAGTTTTGACTCGCATTTCCTTGTCTCGATCCGGATAAGCGAGCAAAGGAGATTTCCAGAATTGATTCTTTAGTGTATTGAACACCTGTTGTTGCTTCTGACCCCATGAGAAAGGAACGTCTTTCTTGGTAAGATCATTCAGGGGCCGGGTAATTTCCGCGAAACCTTCTATGAAGCGACAGTAATAATTACAAAGTCCGAGGAAACCTTGGAGTTGCTTGAGGCGAGTGGGAATTGGCCAATCTATGACCCCAGATACCTTCTTTTCCTGCATCTTGACTCCCTCTTTAGAAACCACCATACCTAAGAAATCTACTTTCTCTTTTGAGAATGCACACTTCTCAGGTTTTATGTACATAAAGGTCATTCTCCCGGAGACGACGTAATACCTCTTTAACAATGTCCTTGTGCTCCTCTTTTGTTTTTCCTTTTGTAAAGATCATGCAGTCGTCGATGTAGATAACTAGTATGGTATACATGTCATTATAAATATCGTTCATCATTTGTTGGAACGTGGGAGGGGAGTTAGTCATCCCAAAATACATAATGGTTGGTTCGTAAGCTCCGATAGGAGTAACAAACGCTCCTTTCCACTCATCGCCTTCTTTGATTCTAACATTGTTGTAACCCCATCGAAGATCAAGGGCTGTGAACATATCAGCGCCTTTAAGCCGATCAATCAATGTGGAGATCAAAGGAAGCAGATAAGCATTTTTTATTGTTCCTTTGTTTAAATAGCGATAGTCCATAACGAGACATTTTTTCCCATCCTTTTTGGGAATAAAGAAAACTGGTGCAGTTTGAGGGGATTTAGAAGGACGTATGTAGCCTTTCTTGAGTTCTTTGTCAACAAAGACCCTTACTTGGTCCATGTCTTCGTCTGATAGGGGAATTACTCTGCCCTTTTTGGGAACGAAATCAGATTTCAAATTGATTGCATGATCCCAGGGTTTTCTCTCCAGCATCCTTTCGGATTCATTCTCAGAGAAGACATCAAGGAAGTCGTGATATGCCTTAGGCACCTTTTCCTTGAGTCCTTCTTCAATCACCCTTACATGTGTTTGGAGATGTTTACCACATGGGAGTGGTGGATGTCCATATCTGTCTCCTAACACCCTACAATAGTTAGTACAACGTGGAAAAGAAATCTTTTTGTGGAACCAGTCCATATCGGGGTTGTGACGGTATAACCAGTTGTACCCAATAATGATACGATGCGTGCCAAGCACCGAAACGTAAGCATCGATTGCTTTGTAATGTCCTTCTATGGCAATAATAATGTATACTTTTTTGGTGATTTTTTCCACAGCTCCTTGAGAGCCGTCTGCATTGTTTACAATAATAGGGGTGGGAATATCTTCAGTGGGGATACCCCTTTCTCATACATAGCATTCATCAATGAATGTATGAGAAGCTCCAGAATCCAGAAGAGACATAACATCTGTTCATCTCCATTCACCGTTTGTTTTGTGTAACAAATGCGTTTTTAATGAAAGCTCACCACCATAGGATAAGGTGTTTGTTGTGTGAGCGCGCATTGTCATTTTCCTTTTTGCGAGGGATTTATAGATAGGAGAATTTTTTATCTGCCTTACAAGGGAATTAAGCAGACTTTGTTTTACATCCGGTGCCACGCTCGATTGAGTCGCCCTTTCGGATAAAGGATATATATTTCGCAACTGAGAGGAAATAGAAGATATAGGGAAATTGATATTGTAATCCGCTACATCGTAATGCTCGCAATGGGAGTCTGTATTCGTAGCGTGAATACTAGGGGAAACAGAAAGACCGAAAGAAGAAATTGTGTCCAAGTTCGTAGAGACCCTCGTATCTATGAACTTCTGGCATTTAAAGACTCAGTGGCCTTTTGCCGAGCCTTGACCTCAAACTTATCCCTAAAGTAGGCTTCTGCAGCCTCATCGTGCAACCACGGAGTGCTCTGCTGCTGCACATGGACATACGGACCTTGGGGGACTTGCGGCAAAGGCCTAGCTGCATACATACATAGTTGTTGATGGCTACAGGGGCGGGAACATGTTCATAGCCATATTGGAACGTGTTCTGATCGTACATTTGGTAATATTGCCTCTGTTGAGGCCTTCGTACTCGTTGGTTCGGGTTTGTAGTACAATCTGGCCAGATATGACCTTGCTTCTAACATCCATAACAGGTATGTGTGTCCAGCTGAGATGGTGTTTGCACTTGTTGTGCATCAATCTGCATGGGCGCACCACGACCTGGTTGGGTGCCTGTGGGAGTAAAGTGTGGTGGGGGCAGTCCACGCGGACGAGGGTACTGAACAAAGGGTCGGGAGTAATAACGGGGTTTCCCCTGCGACTGAGTGTTGTCACGAGCTGGTGCCTTTCCTCTTTCAACAACCATAGCCTCGAAGCTTCGGCCGATCTGCCGATATACTTCTACGTACATAATCCCATATGAATTTGGGAGAGGTGGGTTCTCAACCCGAGATCTTTGCTTGATAGTAGATTCGGTAGTCAATGTTCTTTTTTAAGAGGTTGGTTGTGTGCTCGTGGTCAACCTTTGATTCGTTTTTTAATTTTTTAAAGTCCTGAAGGAACAGGTCTACGGCCTTGCCGTTCTGCTTCAGTTCTTCTAACTTCTTTAGACTTTCATGGAGGAGAATGTCGATTTGGAAGTAGTCCTTTATGTCCTTTTGCAGCATAGGCCAATCGGGCCATGCTGCTGCTCCTATGGTTCCCGTGAGGTTGCCGTCATCGTCAAAGGTTGCACGTTCTTCATGCTCTGAGTATTCCTCTAGTTTTAGCAGGGCGTAATCCTCTGCATCTCCTTCTAGACGAGACATTACCGCAACGGTGCGGAGCTTGTCGGATTTCCATTTTTGTTCCCCAACCCAAAGGGAAATCTTGACCATCCATAAGCGGAAGTCGCTTCTTTTGCCATTCCAGTTTCCTGGATTGGCAATCTTCTTGTTAATATTGTTTTTTGAATCTAGAGAAAGTTTGACAATTTGCGCTGCCAGTTCTTCCATGGTAACTCTTGTATTCATCCTTACTCTTCAGTATCTTTCAACCAAACTCTAGGGATGTTGCAAACGTGGGGGCAAAGGAAGTATTTTTTGGAACGGAGGTAGTAGCAGCGTTGGAGGAGAGAGGGATAACAGCGTCTTCGGGGTCCGCAGAGTCCAATGACCAAATTACACATACACTACTGGATGTAGCAAGTGGGTTTCTTTAAGAGGAAAGTGTATCTCAACACGATCCGAGTATAGTTTTCGTCTGGGTAGGGCTCTCCTCCTTTGAGCCTACGTATCTGTTTTCTGAGGGGGGAAGTTCTACGTAAAAATCTATGCCTTCTTTCTTCTTTGCTAATTATAAAATGTATGATGTACTATTTGATATATTCGTCTACCTCAGGGTTTGCGTCCCTGGCTTACTCGTCCGAAACTAGCTCAACCACCCGGGTATGGGGACCCGATGCGTCGCGATTCGCAAACTAGGCACAACCCTAGCGCGGACTCATCACTCCCAAAGAGGAGGACTGAGAAAGGATGTAGGTAACGTAACAAAGTCTACCCTTCCTAGGGGTTCCTCTAAAGGCAGCAAGGGAAACAAAGCAAAATCTTGGGAAAGGTCCTGAGGCCCCACTTAACGCTGTGGATCGCGTATATGACGAGTAAAGAGGTGAGACAAGTCAATGGTCCAGGCGATGTATGAAGTCTAATCCAAGTGTTGCGAACTCTCAAGTTAAACCTCACAAGGTAAAGCTTGTGCTCAACCACCACCGGCTGGACTCAACAAACAACGACGGGGAGGGGAAAGGATAGAGGATGTCTTCCTTAATATCAAGCCTTTGAAAGGACAAGGCACAAATGGATTAGACTGGGGGAGCCAGTCGTCTAAGGTAGGGTTTATATAGTATACAGGAGTGTGCACAGACCAAGCAGTGCATGAGAGATACTACTGTATATACATACTGTAGGTAAAGTAAAGAAGTGAGTGTGGGATAGAAGGAGCGGTAATTAAAGGGGCGTGTTCAGGGTTGACGGAGATTAAATACATGAGGTATGATGTCTTAGGTTCTAGACCTGATCACATGTATTTCCCACGGTCACGTGTTGAGTCACATGATCTGAAAGCGAAAATGTTCTAAGGTAAAAAGTTTGAAAATATGGTATATCATAACACAGAGGGTGGTTATTCCTTGAGACGATAAAAGCTTTGTCCCAGTGGCACCATTGCCGCTGGCATTTATTCCATAGTACCAATAGATGCTCCCATCCATACCTGTTGACCAGGCCTCAGACAACTCAGACAACGCTCCGCAATCTGCAATGTCGATGAATGTCTTCTGTGCTCGACAGTGCGATCTCAATGTACCATCAGATTTCCCCCGCTGCCCTCAATGACATGAGGTCACTGTACAACGAGAAAGTCTCCTCGGCCCCCACCCTTCATTCATCCTCATCCATCCTCAATGTACCTCTTACCATCATGTCTTCAGACCAGAGTCGTAGCTCAGGTAATACTACTAGTAACCAGACTTCACCTGACTTCCTTGGTTCCTCCCACATCCCTGCCCATGTTCATACCTCTTCTCGCACCAGCCTCGTTACCTCCTCTGGGATTAAAAAGGCAAAGTTTAGGGGGCGAACTGCTGTAATGTCCACCAAGTCATCCTCTCTATCCTTAAAGGCTGCTAGCATATGGTCAGCAAAGGCTGAAGCTGGGTCTACTAACCTATCGACCTTGCTTGTCATTCATGGAATGGCAGGTGCTATTCTACATATGTATTGGTGACACCTACATACCACCACACCCCCTCAGGCTGAACAGCCCATGGCTCAGGCCCCCGATCTGCAGGATGTCAGATGCCTCACAACTTCTATGGTCAAAACTGACAACTGTCTTACCATTCCCATTCGAGGCAAACTTGCATCCACCTTTCTTTCTGACAAATCCCTCGCCATGTCATATATTGAGCTGGCTGATACTCCCAATATCCGAGAGGAATTTATTGTGGAATGGAGCAAAAGGACATATGGTGATTCAATCGTTGTTGTACAGTCGGCTGGTGAATCATCTGCAATGGTGCAGTCCACTTCTATTATGTCACCATCCACCTCATTGTTTCCCAACCAATTCACCCCATCGCCATCCACAGGCTCATCATTTCCTGACCAATTTGCCATGCCCACCCCAGTCAACTTCGATGGTTTCAATCCCTTTATCCTGGGTGACTTGGAGGACGATTTTTCATTCAACAGTGTGTAGTATTCATTTGTTGTAGTGTTTGTTCTGGCCGTTTTCCCCCCCCCTCCCCCCTGTTTCCACTGTCATGTATACTGTATATGCTCTTTTTGTAGCTATTACATGTCATTGTTGCCCGAGTCTTCATCCATATCATCCATATTGTGAGTATTTATGAACGTAAGGTAGTCTGCCCACATGTCGGTCACAATCTTATCGTGCAACCCTCCACCACCATCTCCGCCAACTTTATTTGAGTAATCTCCCATGCCATCGTCACTATCTGACTCAGAGTCACCTTACAAGTCATCAACATCATTGGCATCACCATCTTCATTGGCATCATCATCTTCATTGGCATCATCCGATTCATAAAGGTGGATAAAATTGTAGAGGGCAGCCAAGGCTGTGAGAATGCACACTTGAATGTTGATGGGGTGTTTGGGTTGGGGCATGACGCAAATTGAAGAGCTCTTCTTTGTTCTTCAGGCTGAATAGGTATTAGTCACAGTAGTTCAAAGAAAAGAACAGAAAAAAGAACACTTACCATACATTTGCCCAACCCCATTTAGCCAGATGGTAGCGTGTACAACAATATGGAACAAGTAAACTCGGCCTGGAAGAATAGCCAAGATCAGCCAGTAGGTACTTGCCCTCGGGGATGTTGAGACCACATGAGAGCACATTGTTGTATATCCTAGAATCTGAAGTGGGTCCTTCCCACCCTGTAAGTGCATACTTGAAGTAAAGATCGAAATCACAAACAAAAAGGCAGTTCTGTGATTTTCGAAAGGCAGCTGCCACATGACGGGGAGGGACTACTGAGATGTGAGTATCATCGATAGCACCTATGGCATCTTGGAAATACGGCAAGAACTTCAGGTTGGACCACATCCCTTGTGAGATCGTATAATATGGTCGGGAGGTGTGATATACATATGTTGTGTAGAACAGTGGCGAGGAAAATATAGTGACCATTTTTCGAAAGTATCTGAAAAAAATCAGTTGAGCACTACTAGTATTGTACATATATTGTACGACATACTTTGATACTGTATGGTTCGCTCGCTGAAATCACTCACAAGAAGACCTGTGACACATGTGCAGAGGAAAATGGCAATTTGTTTATCTAATGAGACAAATCTTGAGTTGGTGTGGCCATAACTTCTGAGAGTCAATATGAGACAGTCAAAGATCTCCGCATGTACTCCAATTTCATTGCGGATACACTCTGGATGGCCTGTGAGGAGTTCCAGTAACCATCCCTTACCAGTAAGGGTGGAGTTGTGATACAGTTCTGGTTGTTTGCAGGAAGGAGGCTGAGAGGCAGCTGCTGTTGCACTGGCCACAGCACAGAGAATGATGTTGAGGAGTAGTGCCATATACTGGACAATGCGCTGTTTCTGTTCAGGTCGAAGAGGAATCATAATGGTTCAGGTCAAAGGGAAATCATACTGTGACTACCATTGGCTCTGGTGAGCAGGCCACAAGCCTCTGATCTGATAAGTACTGGCAATAAGCTTTGCCCCAGGCTTCAAAATTGGGATTCGCAATTTTCAGACTCAGTCTGGCAGAGATTGTTTTGAGGTCAACTTTGAGCTGGCACTAGCCAATATATGTAGCGGCTGTGCTGTTAACCCAGCTAGCTCTCTAGCAATACTGGCTACAACACTCTGAGGATACTGAATCAGTTAGTCCCTAATTCTGTTACTCCAGTCTCCTCTGAGACATTCTGATGAACTCTGGTGCATTCTCATGCAAGATGCATCTCTGAACATCTGGACTTCCATATTTAGTATCTCTTGTTCTCTGATCTCTTTTTATACTAGTTTCTGCCTCATAGATAATCCTAATCCTATGCTCGCTTAGGTTACTGTACATCCAAACTCCATTCCTTTTACAAAGCATTACTGATCATTTTAGTAATATTCCTTTGTACTCTATATATACTATAAACCTCTGATCCAACTTCTGTACTTTAGCTTGTAATCAACTTAGATATAATCCTCCCAATCCTATCTTCCTACTGTATCTTCTCTATCTCTCTCTGGACATTCTCCATTCCAAAATACTAGGCACAAACCAAAGCATGGCACAGCACATATGCTGAGGCCAAAGCCTTATCCATCTGAAACTCTAGAGTCCTGGAGTTACCACCTGGAGATTGACCTGGTCTTAACACCTGTGCGCCTGGTTGCACTTGGGACACACCTATCTTTTTGTAATCCCAGCGATGTTAACATCACTATGCCATCCAAGTTTGCTAATCCCAGAGACATCTCCACTCAGGGGAACATGGTGGCGGTGAATACCATATCATTTCATTGTACTTCTCAGATTATTTCATGGTCCACATCATTCAGTAGGTGCATGTATGTTAAGACCGTGTCAATCTCTGAGGGTTAACTCCGGAACTCTGGAGTTCATGGCAGAAAGGCTTCGGCCTCAGCTTGTGTGCTGTGCCAAGCTTGGGTTCGTGCCTAGTATTTTGGAGCGGAGATGGTTCGGAGGAGATTCGGAGGAAGAACGAAGGATGGATTTGGGGATCGTATCTAAATTGATTACAAGCTAAGTGTACAGAGATCGTACGGAGGATTTATATACTGAGTCAGAAGTGTATTACTAATGATGATCAGTAAGGGATTGGTAACGAAAAGAAGTTCGGAGGAAAAGGTAACCGGAGCTGTGCTTCTACGCGAGCACAGGATTCGGAGGTATGTTTGATGCGGAACTAATACGAAAAGAGATCAGAAAACAAGAGATATTGAATATGGTATATATGGAAGTCCGGAGGTCCAGAGATTGTCATATCCCGGATCTCCAGATCCAACTCCGGTATGATATTCCCAACTCCTGAAAACTCCGGACCTCTTTACTATATAACTCCTAACTCCTAAAACTCCAGACCTTCGGACTTCTGAATATAGTATCTCTTGTTTTATGTACCTCCTTTCGTATTAGTTCCACATCGTACATACCTCCGAATCCTGTGCTCGCGTAGGAGCACAGCTCCAGTTACCTTTCCTTCCGAACCCCTTAGTAATACTCTTCTGACCTCCATATATAAACTCCAGTACAACTCCTATACCCTTAGCTTGTAATCAACATAGATACAATCCCCAAATCCATCCTTCGTTCTTCCTCCTAATCTCCTCCGAACCATCTCCGCTCCGAAATACTAGGTGCGAACCCAAGCTTGGCACAGCACACAAGCTGAGGCCGAAGCCTTTCCACTACAAACTCCGGAGTTCCGGAGTTAAACCTCAGAGATCGACACGGTCTTAACAAACATTTGACTCTTGAGTGCATTTTATATACTTATCCCAGTTGAAACTTGAGAATCATTCCAGAATCTTTTACAGGACCTCAATTTCCGAAGCATTGGTGATATCAATGATCATTCAAACACTAAGATCCAGGTAAGTAGTTAATATTTCAACAATTTTCCATAGTTGATGACAGATGTACCCATTCACAACGGATATACAAAGAGGTTAGCACTAAAGAATTCGAAGCACTTGTGTGAATAGTGGAAGAGTGGTCTCTCCCACATTGGAAATCAGTAAGTAATTCATGCCTATGCAATGAGTAAGGTATAACACACTACAACTGTCCAACAGGTTGTCTTACAACTCCCTAAATGGTGGCTTGATTGTAGAGTATCCAACAGCACTGCAAGTTCGTACTCACTGATTTCAGCTGCTAGGGCTGTTCAGCTTGCCCTAGAGTGACTCCCTATGAGCTGGAGGCATTTCCACACCACCTTGGAGCCAAACTTAACCTTATGCTTCTTGATGTGGCACCCCTTCAGGGACCCCGAAAAACTAGAACACAAAGCATAGTTAACTCCTCTCTCCAGGGACTCAGTAGTCCATACATTCCATACCTTGAATAAAAACACACACGAAGAGCATCTCATTCAGCCATGGACAATGCAAGGCTCAGCCTTGCCAGTGATGGAGACCCCCCTTGAAACAACCACAAAGATAAGATCTTAGGGTCACTCCACAAGTCCTGGACTAAGGAAAGGAAAGAGGATGGGGACTACTGAGTCCTTCACTAGAGAAGCTTTATGGGCCAACTCCAAGAGAACCAGACTGGTGCTCTTGGTTGTTCATTCAGGTTTATATACTATACAAGAGTGCACACAGATCAAGCTGTGCATGTGACTATCTACTACTTTAAGATATAGGGGAGACGGAGATTAAAGGAGTGTGGGATGCATGAGGCATCAAATGGGAGAGAAGCAGCACAGCACAGAAATGAAGAAGGCTGTGTGTGATAGGGGAGATCATAGATCTCGTGAGAATACATAAATGCTAAGGCTATGGAACTTCCCATAGACGTTGAAGAAAAAGTTCTAAGTCCATTTAGATTAGATAATTGTGTGGCTGATAAGATAACCACGTGAGATAAGATTAGATAAGATAAAGTGAAAATATTATATCGTAACACCCCTCAGTCTTCTGTCATGTCAGTACCCAACCACCAAACTCTACTCACCTCCCACTAACACCACCCAACTCTCAGCCACAACAACCCACCCAAGGCAGATCATACAGTACAGCAGTCAAAGCAAATGTGGCGACCTTAGCACCCCCATCACTGTTAAGACCCTGTCGATCTCCTGGAGGTAACTCTGGAACTCTGGAGTTTTGGACGGATAAGGCTTTGGCCTCAGCATATGTGCTGTGCCAAGCTTGGGTTTGTGCCTAGTATTTCGGAATGGAGAAAGGTTCAGAGGGAGATGGAGAAGATAGGACAATGGATTAGGGGATCATATCTAAGTCGATTACAAGCTGGATGTATAGGAGTTGGATCTGGGGTTTACATACTGTATATATGGAAATCTGGAGCTGTGCCTGTCAGTGAGCAAGTATGGAGTTGTCTATGAAATGGAAATCAGACAGTGGTAACCAGGTATGGAGATGTCTACGAAGCGAAATAAGACAGCGGGCACAGGTACATGGTATACTAAATTTGGAAGTCTGGAAGTCCAGAGATGCGTCTTGCAGGAGAACATACCGGAGTTTGTGAGGAAGGGGTCGGAGTAAGTCTGGAGACATGGAATGAAGGACTTAGGAATTATGGGATATGACAGTCACACAAGCCTTGGCCTGTTCAGCCATCTGCCTCTGACAAGTACTATTTGAACCACTCCCAGAACAGACTCTTTTCAATGCAGACTCCCCACCATCAGAAGTAGTGGACAAGCTGAAGTCGGCCATAAACTCCCTTAAGGTAAATGACCAGGATGCCCCCAAAATCGAGATGAAGACTGTCCTTTGCCTCCACAAAGGCAGTCTACTGGTTGAATTCACCACAGAAGATACAACAATCTGGATCAAATGAGATGAAACCTGTGATTACCTAATCCAAACACTGGGTATCCAAGCCATTATCCGCATCAACTGTTACGATTCATTGGTCCCCTATTATTATTTTTTGTTCTTCCTTTGTCCTCGTCACTATGTCTCTATCTCTTGTCAACATTTCCTCGTTCCTCGTCATCTCTTCCTTGTCCTTCATCAAAACCCAGCGTCTTTCTGTTCCCATCTTGGTCCATGTTCGTCCTCTGTTTCTCTCACATCTTACCTTTACTCTTTCACATTGTTACTTTGTTTCACCTTTGTCACATCATTCTAGACTTCAGGGAGATTCCCTTCTCAGTCTCTTCGCTTTCTTTACTCTGAAACTGATGGAACATTCCATCCCCTTGTCTTCACACTTCTTTGATATTCTGTGATGTTCCTTCACAGTCTATTCCTTAGTCAACAGAATGTTCTCCAATGTTCCATCGCTTATTCATTATCTTCTCAGTTCACTACTTAAACCCAGACCTCTCCCCAATATGTCTTTCCCCCATCTTAGACCTACCTAGATTTTCCCCCTTGTAACCCTAGTCCTACGTTGGAACCAATCCATATCTTCTTCACCTCCTAGGCGGCAAAACAGCTGTACCAGATAACCCACCCAGTTACCCAAGACACACTACAGGCCATACAGATTCCCAACCTATAGACCTTGTGAATGTTCTCCAATGTTCTCTCCTCCTGTCTCTGACGAAGACATAGATGTGGGGGAGGAGACAAGGGGATTCCTTGTCGAGACAAAGGGTAGTCTTCCAAGGATTTCTTGAAGACGGCAAATACAAGGGCAACAAGGGAAGCTTGACTATGAGCTAAAGGGACGAAGGCGACAGTTGACTGAGTGAATTCCCTCAAGGGGACCGGGTCGCTCAGCTTGTCCAGAGCCATCATTGGTGAGTTCTTCTCATCCCTTTGCTCTGAGTGCTTGTGCTCATGATCTGACACTATCCACAGGTTTTGCAGTCTGTCTATAACGTCCTCGACATACCTAGATACTCCTGGCACAGCCACTTCACCTCCACCAACTATGGCATTGCAGCTTGCAACATGGCTTCTCTACCCCTCAAGCTCGACTCTTGGGGTTTCAACTTGTTGCACGCATCGTTTATACAGTTTCGGGAGTGATGAGGGTGGGAATGGCCTTGGCCTTGGTGAGTCTGTGGTATCCATTGAGGTGCGCTGACAATCTCATCTAGCTTTCACTACCGGTTTCGCCTTTGCTTTCACCCTCGCATGACTGCTCTCTCCCTGGATCAATACTTTGTGGTGTGACTGGGTAGCCTCTCCCTTTCTGTGCGCTTCCTCACACGTCCATGCAATATTTCGGCTGCTGTGCACTTCCTCACACATCTGGGCGACATCTCTGTGGCCTACGCATTGGTGCGTGACATCTCTGTTATGATATTTTACTTTTCAATCTTATCTTATCTTATCTTTTCATCACATATGGTTATCTAATCTAACCACATGGTTATCTTATCAGATCAAACAGACTTGTCATTTTTCTTTCATTCACAACTCATGGATGCTTACTTATAGTTTATTCTCACGAGATTTCATCTCGTTCTCACATTCATTTCTGCTTTGCTTCTCTTCCATTATGACGCTTCATGCATCACAATGCACCTAACACATTCCTTTAATCTCTGTTTCACTCTATCCATAAGTGATACTTATACACACGCACTGCTTGGTCTGTGTGCAATCCTGTAACCTATATAAACTATGAATGCAGACCAGAGAACCCTCAGTTTGGTTCTTCTGGAGTTTCCCCTCAGAGCTCTAGCCTAGGACTGCCCTCATTTCTCTCATCCCATTCCCCTTGGAACTTGTGATAGCGACCTGAAGTCTTATTGGCTTTTTGGGTTCTTTCAATCTCTGTTTCGGTCTCCTAGTGGGTTCGGTGGTCCATCCACTGGCCTTGTGGGCCCTACGCATGTTGCGTTTGGGTTCGCGATGTCTGTAGTTGCATCACTGACCTGCTGGATTGCCATTTGGTGTTTCTGACCTATCTCTAACTCTTTCGCCTCATTCCCTTGCTCGATTTTCAACACATTTTCTTGGGTTTTGATGAGTTTAACAAAGGTTTTTGAGTTGTTTAGGCTGCTCGCTCGAGTTGCGAGGCTTATGCCATCGGTTCTGTGCTCTATGACTTTGTCTGGACGCTGCACTGCAGCTTTCTGGTGCTCTGGCATTTCCGTTTGGCTGAGTTGTTTGACCATTTCTGACTGCCAATAAGAAGGCATTGTTGCTCATAGTGATCTTTGGGCCTTAGACCAGTTTTGATAATGGCTAGTACCATAGCATAGATAAATTCTGGTGTAGCGCTTTGAGCTTCTTGCACTGCCCGGAGTAACTTCTCACGGTAGTCTGACCAATCATGACCATTGAGACTTGAGACTTCAAATTTCATGCTGTCGTCAAGTTTGACTTCATAATGAGGCATTTTGATGAAATCTGTTGAGTGAACTTTAAGCTACTGAGTGCAGGCAGGGCTCATAACCTGTAGAATACTCAGTTAGTCACTAAAGTATCCAGCTACAGTATGGAAATCCTAAGTAGTAGTGCTTAGTAAGCATAAAGGAGTATTTAATCATCTAAATATCCAACAAGACGAAGTTTACACTACCAAGACCTTGAGACCAAGGCACTCTTTATGACACCCATTCAAGTTTACTTAACTCCCCCTTGGATGGCAAAAACTTATTGACATCTTGAACAACCCTAATGTCACTGTGGCACAGCAGAATTATGAAATTGATTTCAAAGGATCATGATGGAAACAAATTAATTAAATGATTTGCTCACCATGACAAGGAATGAGTTAGCTGTGAGTCAAGCACACATTGCGCAACTCAATACAGAGACAACGGCTCTACAAGCCAAAATGATGCTTCTCAGGGCAAGGCTGGTAGGGGCTGCTGGAGGAGTAGCACAAGGAGGTGATACTAGCTGCAAAATTGAAGTATTCTCGGATCCTGGCAAGTATGATGGATCCAAAGCAAAGTTTGAAGAATGGTGGGCAAAAATACAAGCCTGGCTCTCCATTAATGCGACAACTGTCGCAGCAGGTTTATACAAGGCGATAGTAGCCATCCTCTCACAACTCAAAGGAGTGAAGGCTGGACCCTTTGCCCAAACAAGATTAATGTGAAGTCCCATGTACACATGGGCAACAATGGTTCAGGAGATGGAAAGTCTTTTCCGATCAACCAACCAAACAGATTGGGCACATGATCAGATCATGAGGCTCTATCGAGGAAAGACCCCGACTGATGATTATATAATTCAGTTTGAGGCACTGCATGCTCAGGTGAAGCTTGACCCGATGCATGCGATATCATTAGTTGAGTGCAATGAAGGCCTGAGATCATCCAACAGGTCTTTTGAGAAAATGTTCACAGGGATACCATTGCTGGATACCTTGCTGAGATAAGGCGCATAGGCTGTGCACAAGAAGCCTAGAGTTGTGTAAAGGGAAAGAGCACAGGCCACCCTAAAAATGGCCAATACAAAAAAGACCCTGATACTATGAATGTCAGCACTGCGGGCAAAGGTTGCTTCAACTGTGGTGGGAATCACATGTTGAAAGAATGCACAAAGGCAGAGATTTCTTGCCCAGAGTGCAAATGGGTAGGTGGAAAGCACCACTACAATTGCCCAAAAACCAAGGGAAAGTCCACACATACGGCACAATCAGGCAAACAAGGTGCTACCTCCTGGGACGAGGGTAAAAGCACCTAACAGAAGTTGTTGGACTTCGGACAAGACATCCAAGGGATGAGCTTCAATGAAGCCTACACATGATTTCAGACAGCCGCTAAGACCAAGGGAAAAGCCAGTGCCTGAGTGCCAATCTGGGTAGCACAAAGGCCGAAATAGAAAAATCCAAAAACAGGTATAGTAAACTAAATGTGGAAGCGACTAATGACAGTGATTCCACGGACAATTCTCATCTTACTTTAGAGGTGTCTCCTTTGGAGTGCAGCAGGGACGTTAAACCTGTGCTTGATTCCTCTCAAGAAAAAGAAAAATTCCCAGACAATATTTATGTACAGAACGTGAATCAGGGCAGAGAAATCTTACTGTCAATACACATTGCACCATCCACAGATTCTGGAAATCCAACAAAAGTAGAAGCACTGCTTGACAGTGGAGCTAATATGATATTTGTGGATCAGAAGTGGGCCAAAAAGGCTTGACTTCCTCTCACAAATTTACGAAACCCCATTCCAGTTTACAATGTGGATGGCACGAAGAACTTTGCTGGAAGTATTACACATTCAGTGGATATAATTATTATATATCAGCCCCATCAAGAGAAGGTCATGGCCAAAGTTATGGATCTCAGAAAGAACTCCTTGATTCTCGGCTACACGTGGTTGAAATGCCACAACCCTAAAATAGATTGGGTCATGGGCAGTGTCAAGTTAACACACTGTCCACATCATTGTTATAATTTCCATGGTATTGACATATCAAAATGGATATGCCATGAGGAGAAAGCCAAACAGGATTTCGGTTATGAAATACACACAGCACTTGAGCAACTAGAAGCTCGTGCAGCAACAAAAACTGAAGTAAAAGAAGAAAAGAAGCTTATGGAAGCTTACATATGTAGTTCTGAAGCAATATCATGGTTTCCTTCAAGTATTCTCAAAAGGAGAGTCGGAACGAATGCCAATCCGAAAGCCATGGGATCATGCGATAGATATGAAGGAAGGTTATGTACCCAAGAAGGGACATTTAATTCCATTATTCCTATTGGAGCAAGAAGAGGTCACGGCATTCATAGATGACCAACTAAAAAAAAAGTTATCTTGGGCCCTCTAAATCACCACAAACAAGCCCTGTGTTTTTCATCTTCCGGTCAAATCTGTCACCACTCAATATCAGAATCTGGATGGTTCTTATGAGACCATTCCAGATAACCTGGGTATCCATAGGTTCATCTGGGAACATCTACAGGTCGTCCATCGCATCCTACAATGCCTTCAGAATATCAATATAACAGTCTCTGCCAAGAAGTTTGTCCTTGCTGCCCCTGACATAACCATAGTCAGTCACAAGTATACCTTTGACGGTCGTGTCCCCCATGAAAACAAAGTCCAGAAAATCTGTGACTGGCCTGAGTGCCAGACTCTCACTCGAGTGCATGGATTTCTAGGTGTGTGTGGTGTACTTCGCATTTTTATCAAAGGTTTTGTTGAATGTTATAACTCACTACATTACTATATTAGTAGAGTATCTCACACACTCGATGATTTACATACAAACTCAGCTAGTCTGAGTTCTAATCGATCTTACACTCAAACCACTACGTTCCATGCAAGCATTAACCTCAGGTACAGTATGTCTCAGTAGCAGTACACTCTGTCAGTATATGCTGGTATTCAACAGGTTTCGCTTCCATCGCTCATCTGTTGGTTGATCTGACTTGAAAAGGGGTTCCCTTTGAATGGGGGGTGCCTCAGGAAGTCGCGATGCAGCATCTAAAGGACACAATCTGTTACTCCCCCACACTCCATCGTCTGAATTACGAATCCAGATCTGAAGTTATTTTGGCCATGGATACATCTGTAATTACAGTCAGATTCATCTTATCACAGGAAGGGAGTGATGGAAAGAGGTATCCAAGTCAATTCGACTCAATAAGCCTCACAGAAATAGAGAGTTGTTACTCTCAGGTGAAGCTTGAGCTCTACAGATTGTTCTGAGCCCTGTGAGCTGTCCATATTTTCATTTTCAGGATTGCGAATTTCACGGTGGAAATGGACGTGAAATACATCAAGGATATGATTAATAACCCTGATCTCCAGCCCAATGCGACCATTAATCAATGGATTGTGGGCATTTTGCTATTTACCTTTCGGCTTGTGCATATCCCTGCTTCCTGCCATACAGGAGCAGACAGATTGTCTTGTTGTCCCCCACCCAGTCATGATCCGGCTGAAAATGATGACTTTGAGGATTATTTGGACAATGTGTACTCGTTTTCCATCTCTTTGATGGATGATCGTCTCCCACTACCTGGTAGCACCACTAAAACCTCTAGACAACTGGACTCTGCCGCTCCTCACTGCCTGGTATCCGTCCTGGTTGCAATGGATCCAGACTCGGCTCACGGTGATCCAGAACTGCCTCCCTTGTCCAAGGCACCTGCCAAGGAAGCCCGGACAAATCGCATCCATGCTTTCCTCGACTCTTGCATTCACCTACCCAACTTGTCCAACTCCAACTACAAATCCTTCATTAATGCCGCTACCCGATTTTTCTTACTCAATAGATCCTTGTACCATCATGAGCCGCATGGTTGACATCAGCTAGTCATTCTGGTCGAACATTGTTACGGACTCATCAGAGAGGCACATGATGCTCTCAGGCACAAGGGTGTCTTTTCCATCTGTACATGTTTTCTGTTGCACTTCTGGTGGCCCATGCTGGTAGATGATGTCAAATGCTACATCAGGACATGTCATGAGTGCCAGATCTGCCAAACATAAAGATTACACATTCTGCCTACTGAGGGCAGATTTCTGGCTGAAGCTCTTTGGGGAAAAACTCCAGGAGAACCAAACTGAGGGTTCCCTGGTCTGCATTCATACTTTATATACTATACAGGAATGCGCACAGACCATGCTGTGCATGTGACTAACTACTACATATAGATAGAGTGTAACGGAGATTAAGGGAATGTGTTAAGGGCATGGTGATGCATGAGGCATCACAATGGAAGAGAAGCAAAGTGGAAATGAATGTGTGAATGAGATTGGATCTCATGAGAATAAAGAGTAAGTGAGCGTCCATGAGGCGCAAATGAAAGATAAGATAAGATATAAAGTGAAAATATTGTAACAACCATTCCGGTAGTGGGCAGGTTGTTTCACAAGGTTCACATCAACACAATGGTTATGCCTCGGTCCAACGGATACTGTTTTATCGTCCAGGCCCAATGCACTCTCACAGCATATCCGGAATGGCGTATGTTGCGATCCGAGAATGTGTCGTTGGTTTGTCTTCCCACTCTGGCCCAAATCAGCCTTGATGTATAAACCTTTGCCAACAGGGATGTTCTGATTGAAAAGGCACAAAGAAACTAATGTTCAACGTATTCTGATGTGGAATAGTAACACGGGTAGAATTCTTATTGTCAGTATACAGTGTTCATCCCTACTTCTGTCGTTGGGGTGCTATTGCGGAGCTAGTTACTGATAACGGTTCTCCATATGTATGTGCAGGCACTGGATATATTGGCTACCCAGTATGGCATCTGCCATATCCAGATCTCCCCTTACAACTCACAGGCAAATGGCATAGTTGAACAGTGTCATTACGATGTCCAGGAGGCCATCATTAAAAGTACCCTGGGAGGAGAGGTTCGCTGGCCATTAACAGCTCACTCTGTTTTCTGGGCAGAACGCGTCACAATCCTCAAGTCAATGAGACTCTCTCTGTATTTTATGGTACATGGTGTGGAGCCACTCTTTCCATTTGATCTCGCAGAGGCAATGTTTCTTGTCCCTGCCCCAGATGCTGATCCTGTTTCTAGGTCTTCCCTGATTGCTTGGCGGGCTCATCAGCTACAGAAGTGTCAGAAAGATATTGGTAGTATTCAAAACTCGGTTCTCTTATCCCGGTTTGTGTCGCTCAAACAATTTGAGGCGCAATTCAAAAACCGGATCCGTGACATTGACTTCAAGACTGGCAATTTCGTCTTGGAGGAGGTCCTCCGAAGATTGTCTGGCCAGGAGAGTGTCTTGATATTGGGGAACCACTTGGTGGTTCCAAGAGTCCGGTCTTCTGAGGATAACTGGGTGAGTGAGGAGGAGTTGACCGAGTGTCGACTCCGGACATTCTGCTCTAAGTCCGAGAGTGACAAAGAGGGTTCCTTGGTTGTTGCTGTCAGCAACAGAGAGGACTTCTTGATGATAGAAGTAAGAAGTCTGATAGACAATCGTTGCGGAGCTAACAATGTCGAGTTATGAACAATAGAAGCTGAGAAGCTTCTATTAATAAGGAACAGCTAGAAATCACCTTGATTGTGTGAGAACTAGGTTAGAGTTTAATACAGACAGAGTCCTAACTTACGTATATACTACTTTAGGTAGTTTAGGGTAGGCTCTGCAAGTCTAAATAAGGGGAACAATAGGACGGCCTAAGTATGGGGAACAATGGAAGGAGGCAGTGAGCGAGAGATCACTGCAAAGGTGATGAGGTCCATCAACAGAGTCCGAAGAGAAATGAAAGAGTCTGATCAGAGGCCTCGGATTCAATGGAGAACATAGGAATGGAATAGAGTCCATCTGGGCTCAATATAAAACGTGAGAGGAGAAAGGGTCCGAGGGTCCGAGATGAAGGAGGACCCCGATCTGGGATCTCGGACTCAGTAATCGGGGATTGACTAAGAGAGAACATTATGCTTGGAATAGGGAACAATCAGGATCTAGATTGTCCATCCATATCTGGACATGGCCTTAGGGGATCAGTCATGGTGAGCAATGTCGCATGGGGAGGAACTAAGGATAGTTCCGGCAGATTGTTGGATGAGTGGATAGATCGGGAGGGTCTCAGAGTTCATGGATCCGGTGGCGGAGATGGGAGAGATCCCTTCATAGGTGGTTTGGGTGAAGGTTCTAGGATCGGTGAGGGGTAAAGAAAAAGGTACTCCCTCCGTGTTACCAGTGACAGGCGTCACATTTGTAACACTGTACATACCCAAAATTCTCTGAGCTCGTTATTGTGTATGAAAACAGTTCTACCGCCCATCACTGTTACAATATTTTACTTTTCAATCTTATCTTATCTTATCTTTTCATCACATGTGGTTATCCAATGTGACCACATGGTTATCTTATCAGATCAAACGGACTTGTCATTTTTCTTTTGTTCGCAACTCATGGACGCTCACTTACAGTTTATTCTCACGAGATCTAATCTCGTTATCACATTCATTTCCGCTTTGCTTCTCTTCCATTGTGACGCCTCATGCATCACAATGCTCCCTACATGCTCTTTTAATCTCCATCTCACTATATACTAAAGTAGTACTTATTCACATGCACTGCTTGGTCTGTGCGCAATCCTGTATACTATATAAACTATGAATGCAGACCAGGGAACCCTCAGTTTGGTTCTCCTGGGGTTTCCCCCAAAGAGCTTCAGACAGCAGAGCTGCCCTCATCTCCCATACCTTCCTAGTCCCTGGAACTGATAGCAACCTAAGAGCTCATTGTTACAATTCTTGGAGGCCCCCTATCCTTTTCCCCATCTCCTATCCCATCTCCCACCCTTACAGAGGACCATACTGCTTACCCGGTATTTGACTCTCTATTTCCGACACCAGACCTGTCCAGCACTGCCTGGGCACAGCTCTTAGAGGCAGAGCTCTTCTCTGCCACATCTTACCCGACTCCTCCCGACTCGTCTCCGGCATGATTCTATGTTGCCCTATTTATCTGACAGACACTGCCCCCTTGGCTATTCTCTTACATAGCCCAGTGATCCTATCCCACCCATCCGATATGTTCCGTGTCTGTCCCGATTCCTTCCGTATATTTCCTTTTCTGGTATTCCCTTATTTAGGTTCGGTATGCCTACCCTAAATAACTGTATAGTCTATTTAAGTTAGAGTTCTGCCTCTGCATAACTCTAACCTTGATCTACGCAATCTATGGTAGTCAAGACTCCTTAGGATCCCCTCCCCTAAGCCTTGGACCTATGCTTTCCTACACCCCATCCTCCACGTGGTCAGCCCACTATAACAACTGTCAGTGCTCTTAACAGAGGTGATTAGACTCGTGGTCCACGAGTAGGTTTTCACGCTCGACGACGAGAGACCTGGTGCAGATTAGGCATGCAAGGGGGACAGACCCTTGCCCTGCAGGTTTTCCGTGACAAGTCCTGTTCATGTCTTCGATACACTCGGTGACAGAGGTGCAACGTCATACGCACGCTCAACTAGAGTTTTGCTACGCCCTCGCGTAACACTCATTGCATTTTGGGTTGTTTCAGTCACAGGCCGAATTTGAAGCTGTTCATTCCACAAATTCGCCTGCTCTCCCATCGCATAACAGCTCTGCCCCTCAGGAGTCATCTGCACTATCCAATGGCACAATACATGACAATGGTGAATGAGTTGGCATGACAGAGATGCGTGACATTGTTGGGACCAGATGCAATGGGACAATATCAAAGAGAACCTGTATCTGGAAAATATTGATACAGCAATAACATCAAGGGAGAGAACTTGCCTTAGACAAGAAGTAGGTAAATGTGACATAGTACCTGTCTGTGGTAAACAATGTCAATATCAAGGCTTACTCGGTCATATCCCACATACCTTTTGCATGAACAAAATCTTTTCATTTGTGAATAGTCCCAAGCTCAATAGATGCCAGAAACCAAACAGCGCGAGGAATATACGTGGGTCCTGCACAGACATGAACCTAGGTCACGAAATGAACTCGAATCATAGGTGTGACTCACCCTGGCAATTCTGGAAACCTGTTTTCCAATGTTGTGCAAAGAGACCACAGATCACTACCACCTGAATCAGTATATGTATACGCACCCAACGCGACGTGAATGGCACCGCCAATGCCCAAAGTAAACATAAATGTGACACTCACAAGCCAACACAATGCTCCCCAAATAATGAGCCATACATTGCTGGGTCTCTATACAAGTTCTTGAACGCCTTCAACTGTGTGGCCCAACTCACACTGCGCTTTCCTCTCAACAGTCCAGTTTCCCCACCTCTTCTGTTTGGCGGTATCGTGTATGGTCTCGTTGGGCTGGTTTCCACCGTTCCTGCATTCTGGAAGTTTATACTCATGGTAGTATTGTTCAACTTGACAACTGTGAGTGTGATACTGTTGTTATCCATTGCATTTGAGAGCACGAGTTTGGCGAGTCTGGTCAGGACATTGGTCATGTCAAGTCAAGGGTGATCGGAGAAGAGGCAGACTGGCAGTAGTGGCTCACCCACCCGCCAAACTCATGGCTGAACACTGCAGTGTAACCCACACCCATGGTAGACCCTAACTATCAGGGGACAGTCAGCACAGGGCATTGGGCATGCCAAGAGTCAAAACAGGGGTAATAAGCTGGCACCGTGAGGCTGTTCCAATGAGTGTTGGGGACAAGCCTGTTTTATACATTATGTGACATGTCAGTCACACAAGCTGGCCGTTGATGGTGTCTGATGTTGACAGTTGACGTCCAACAGCTGAATAACCATCTGAAATACAATGATTCTCTGAGCTTGAAAACACAACATGTGATACTACTATTTGTGTAGGAATTTGAAGATGCCATAGATGAAAAGATCGGGTGTGACTACATCAATCTTCACCATCTTCACCATCAGCCTCCTCGTCACCAATGACACCAATAACATGGTCAATATGAAGCCCCAGTTCATTGTGGTCCACGTCTCTGTTGATAATCGTTTCCAGAACATCATCATCGTCTATGTCGACGGTTATCTGTGCCATTGGAGTGATCCATCCTTTCATGAAGTTGAGGTGTTCTTTCTTCAGGAAAAGGTTGACCATCTGGAGGGCTTCCATTAAAACTGGGCTAATTCGATTGCGTCGTTTTGTCATTGTTTCACTACCAGAGGAGAAAACTCTTTTGCATGGTACCACTGATGCTTGGATCGGGAGATAATCCATAGCAATGTGATAGAGGGTTGGGTAGGTGCTGTGAGAAGCCTAGAGAGTTGGGGTAAATTTACGGGCAGTAACTATGTCGGCCAGGAAGCAAACTTACTGCCCAAAACGAAAGAGGGTCTGTTCCTTCGGTGGAGCAGGCCATCACGTATGATACAATTTCTTGTTCAGCTGTTTGCACACTGGTCGGTGGTCTCTGCCGGTGTGATCTTGGAAGGCAGTATCACAAGACGAGACTTTTTGCAGCAGGGATGTTTGGGTGGTGAATGCTGGGTAAGGGATCTTCTGATGGAAGTGGTTCACTTGGATCTTGGCTGTTCATTGCTCGGTGTTCATCCATCTGGGCTTGACATCAGATGGGCACGGTTGGGTAATTGTAAACTTACAAGCTTTATAACTACCATCTTGACTTTGGTAACTTTGTTTTGACTCCAGTTTGCCTTGATCCAGCTAAGACGAATAGAGGGGTCAACAACTATGAAATGATGAGTACGAAGTTCAGTTGGGGATATAATATTACAGATGCATTGTGATCATGTACATATGCATTTTGAAACAACCCAAAAAGCTCTAAAGCTATGTATCAGGTTACTAACACCAGTTCAGGGACTAGGAAAGAGGAGATGAGGGCAGCTCTACTGTCTGAAGCTCTGAGGGGAAACTCCAGAAGAACCAAACTGAGGGTTCCCTGGTCTGCATTGCAGGTTTATATACGGTACAGGAGTGCGCACAGACCATGCTGTGCGTGTACGATAAGTACTACTTTAGTACATATATATTACTGTCCTTTTCGGGAAACCTTGCCACATGGGAAAATAGTCACAAATATGCACCCCTTCTCGGCCTTGCTGTATCTCCTCAACCACACCTCAGAATTCGACAAAAAGTATACCACTGAGCACCGATAAGCCCAATGAATGCATCCCGTGTGGTCCGATTGAGAGAATTTCAATTTTCAAATTTTCAAAATTCCGACCTTCGGTGTCCTATGGATGGCCCGAATAATAGCAATTCGACGTAGTATATTGATCAAGGAGGCAGCCAATGTTGGTTATATACAATGTAACATATGAGTTGTGACAACAGATGCAGTCATGTGTTTAGTTCGAGCTTAGGGCGTGTTGGAGGGCCTTGTAAACATCTGCCTCTATCCGAGCCTCCAGCTTGACCTCCTCTGATCCATTACTGGTAGCGATACTCAGTGCTTCCTGTAGGTTGGCGCGAACAACCTTGAAATCTGATGTTAGTCAAATGTGACACAAAAATACAGCACCAGATGTCTTGACCTCAAGTGAAAAAGATTCGAGCAGGGCACCCATGACGATGTTATCAATTGTCAGCCAGTTACCAGGGTGAACGTTTGCAAAACCACCGGACACTGTGGATTTCATCTTTCAGTAACAAGATCGTGTATACCATTGTATTACCTTACCAAACCATTTTTTTGATGAGTTTCCAGAGTCAATCACCTCCACAATACCAGGGCGGAGGGGTTCGATCGAAGGGACATGGTTTGCAAGAATGCTCATATCACCAGATGCCGCTGCGATGTTTACTTGGACAACATTGTTGGAAGTGAAGATGACCTGATAAGGGTGTCAGGTATGTAGTATGAGTTAGTTGCGACGAACCTGGTGGGGAAGGACAAGTGAAAGCTTGATTTTATCCACTGTAACCTCAGCAGCGTAGCCACCTCTCTGAGAATTGAGTGCAGAGGGCACATGCTTGGCTGCAAATGAAAGCAAGCATGATGCAGACATTGTAGTGATAGTGTTGAAAATGAATTGTTGAGTCCTGAGTGTGCTGGACCGTCACTGGAAGTCAAGATGTGCCAGTACTTGCAAGGAGTAACGAGTCGAACAAGGTGAGGAGGGGGGACGAGTTATTACTGATTATCAAATCAAAGGTGCTGGAGACATGAGGCAGTTTACGCCCAGTATATACATAGTTGCATACTTCACCCGCACTGCAACAACATTGGACCTGACTTGTTCATCCATGGCCTCCAAAAAACGCAACAAGACTCGGGCGGATACAATCACAACAAGCAACACGTCTCAAGTAGCTCGATTACAGTCAAACCAGTCAAATCCAGGTAAGTGATCAAGTTCGTTGTCTAGTATTTCATTTACAGTTACCATCAGGTCCAGATCATCCAGTGGCTCCGACTCAGAGAACTGGGGCATGTACGAACTGCCGCCAACGCAAGCTCAAATGTGATATCCCTCCCGGTGACAGCACATGCCGCAGATGTGGACAGCATGGGCTGAAGTGCATGCTCCAGGAAAGTCGTACTTGCCCTGCTCGCAGCAACAGTGCCCCACTGGGCCCTCCCAACGTTGATGGGGATGCTCCACCCCAGAAACGAGCTACCCAACGCTCACAGGTAAGTCAGCTTGGCAGATCATTCATCGCACCTTCTCATCCAATTACTAGTCTAAACAGCGGGCTCAGTCAAAGTCTCGGGAGCACGACCCAGGCTATGACATGGTTGTTGATCAACCAATGGACTTGGACCCGATTGTTGAGGACGACCTCTCTCAGCCTGCTGTTGCCGGTTTTTCATCAGATAGACGCAACAACATCCTAGCTCAACATAGCGAAGAGATTGCCACTGCGCTCCGAGGCCCAGATACCAGAGGACAAGCAACGGATGATGGAAGTGACGATGACGAAGAAGAATATCCAATCACTGGAATGGATTTCGCATTGGTCAATAATAGTGATGGTGGTGGGAGGTCTAATACGTCGGACTTGGAGGATGACGAAGATGAAATGGATACTGACGATATCAGACCAGGTCGTTGGCAGCAGCCTCGGCCAGCACCTGTACCTGCCAAACAAAAGGTTCAAGGGAAATCATCCAAAACACTGATGTCAGCTTATGATCGTGATACGTGCTGTAGGTCCCACTCATAATTTATTGAAGCGAAATTCATTTACATATCTCACATCCTCATACAGCTTTCGTCATTCAATGCACAGTTCGCTAACCTGATGGATCAAATTCACCGTTTGAAATATCTTCAATGACGTCGCTCGAGAATCTACATACCATTGTTGCTGAGAAAATAGAGCGGTTCCCTACGCTCGTCTCCCTCCGTTATCGATTGGACTCGGATAAGGCGAAGAGTGGCGCCACCTCAATCAAAACAGAGACTGAATTCAAGCTTTTCAAGGATTGTATGCGAGATCTGATCGTACCACCAACTCTTACCAATGGCAAGCCATCGACACGTGCGATGAAGAAAATCGTTGTTTGTTTTGAGGATGGAAGTATTGACCAACAGAACACTAATACAACTGCTACGAAATCTGTACGTATCTCACTGTCCGTTGGTCTCATACATAACTAATTCTTTACTACTTTGTAGGGTCCAACACGAGGCTCTGGGGCCCGGGGCACTGGCAAGCAGGTTACTGACATGGCAAACGATGAGAAGGAGGAACACCGTAAGGAGATCATCGAACAACTTCAACAACGCTGGAAGTGCAATACGCACACGAAAGGGTCGCAATCACCAGCATGGTGTTATTCGCCATCAGGAGGGGACATCTGCTATCCTTTGACATTCAGCAATATGGTGTTCTGGGCCATGGAAATCGTATGTATTCTCTTTTATTTGTATATAGGCATACTCTAATAGTATGGACCATAGGACGAGGGTAAGGCAACAATTGACGAAAAACCCCTCACTCTGACATTCCGTGATGCAAGACCCCGTACGCGCATGGCAGCTCTGCCTCAGCTTGAAGTGCCCCAAACTGGGTATCCATACCCACCTCCCCCTGTCTACGTCTTTCCAAACTTCCAGGGGGCAGGCCCAGGGTATCAAGGAACCAATTCTCCCGATGTCCTTCACCCTCGTGGAACACCGTCGTTTAGTCGCAGTTCACCAGTCTCATCTGTCAACACACGTTCTGCCAGTCCACTTCCCCCCGAACCTGCTGATCGGGACCCCCCAGACATTGAAGTTCTTCCTTGGTTCTCGTTCCTCGACCACGATCAACGGAGCAAAGACGACGGCACAGATTACGAATACTTTGGGTCGATTCTCAGGAGAAAAGGTTTTATTCGTGTATCCCAACTCACGCCCGAGTTTGTTCAGCTGTCAGAACTGCAGGATTGGCTTGGAGTCGAGAGAGGTATAGCCATCTTGATTCTGCAGTATGCAAGAAGGGATCTGGCTGCTGTAAGGTCTGGGCAATGGGTCTTCCCGGGAGAGACTTCATAGGATATTTGTCGTGCTTTATCTACTTGTTTGCAATACGATCTCGTTTGTGTGCCCATTGAATATCACGAACTGACTACTACTCAAGCAAACAGCTCACGAAAACACATAATATTTGGAATCGAATACAAACAGTTAGATGTAGCCACAGTGACGATACCAACCAAACGCGTCGTGCGGAGTAATGACATACAGTGCTTTGATCAGTTTGACATATATATCATCGTCTGACATCTCTGTCATCACCATTCGCACGTAATCTCCATTCCTACGGAGGTGGTATTTCATAGCAGAGAAGGCGAGCTCGATTGGGTTGAGGTCGGGAGAGTATGGGGGTAAAAATTCACAACGGACACCTCTACATAATAATTAGTTCGTATCTGAGTAATGTGGTACTAATAGGATATTACCTGCTCTCAATCATCTCCTGGATGTCAGTATGTTTGTGGATTGGGCAATTGTCCATGACGATGACTGAGTTGGGAGCGGGAAATGGGTTCATGTGCATGAGAAGGCGTTCAATGAATCGTTTGAATGTTTCTGTACAAAATGATCCCTCAACGATGTCGCAGTGTAAGATACCATCACAAAGGGATAATGCGGGGAGAACAGAAAAGCTTTACAATCGTTAGTGATGATCATCCATAAGAATCAATGATGTACTTACCGTCGTCCTCGTATAAAAAATGCCTTACGTTGGGCCTTCGCTCCTCGAAACGACCATGCTCGCCCACGATAGGTTGTTCTGCGATCAACGGAACTCTCATCTACAAAGATTAGTTGATCAGCGCTGTATTTGCCTATCCGAATCTGGTATTCAAGCCGTTTTGCAGCTGAACGTTCAGCTGCGACACGTGTAACCTGACAAAACAAATGAGAATCAAATGACCGCACGATGTAACAGAAATTTACCTTTTTCATGGTGAATCCTGCTCTATGAAGGGTTCACCACACTGTCGAATGTGAAACCTGGACACCGCACGATGTTGCTAGTGCTTCCTGGAGTTCGTCCAGGTACGAGTCAGGCATTTTTTGAATCGTTACAAGTAGAAACTACAATATTAGGTTACATACGCTGCATTTCCCAAGCTTCAGGCTTACCTCAACATCGGCATCCCGCAGATGACCATTTCTCTTCTTTTCACTTTCGGCTGGCTTTTCTTCAGGATACGGGATGTTTCCATTGGAATCAAAATACGATAGAACATGTCGAATAGTGCGAGTGGATAGATTCAGACCAACGGCAATTTGATCATTCTTGATGATTTTTGAGAGTCGAACGATGGCCCATTGCAGGTCGGAAGAAATCTTCTGGCCTTGCGGCATGGCTACAAAGTCCTTGGGGGTCAGCGGGTGTCAAAAACACAATCCTGATGGCCTAAAATACCGGAATTTCCCAATCCTCCCCGATCCCAATCGGTTGATGCAGAATGGATTCGTTGGGCCTGTCGGTGCTCAGTGGTATACTTTTTGTCGAATTCTGAGGTGTGGTTGAGGAGATACAGCAAGGCCGAGAAAGGGTGCATATTTGTGACTATTTTCCCACGTGGCAAGGTTTCCCGAAAAGGACAGTAAGACAGTAATTAAAAGAGCGTGTGATGGGCATTGTGATGCATGAGGCATCATAATGGAAGAGAAGTAAACAGAAATGAGTGTGAGAACAAGATTGGATCTCGTGAGAATAATCTATAAGTGAGCGTCCATGAGTCGTGAACGAAAGAAAAAGTGACAAGTCCATTTGATCTGATAAGATAGCCACATGGCTAGATTAGATAACCACGTGTGATCAAGAGATAAGATAAGATAAGGAAAAGTGGAAATATATTGTAACACTACCCCCCTTCTAGGAATCAGCTTCCAGATGATTCAGAGGTATTGAGCTCGGCTCCGTGTAGTTTTCGTAAGGATTAAATAAATGTTCGAACTGAGTGAATGTCATAGCGAGTTGACAAGGTGCCCCTGGGTGTAAGGCATGAAAGTCCCTGATTGCGTCAGGTGCTCCCTTCAAGTTGCTAGTGGATTCTCACGTGCGATCTTCTTCGCTGTATGTACCCCTTCCAATGTATGAGGTACTCTAATATCTTTTTACGTAAGCAAGAAGCGATAATCAAATCAACTTCCCACTTGGGTTCTCGGTCTTCGGTGACCTCGACCGGGCCGGGTTTAATAACCAGTTGTCCTGTTAATCTTTCTTTATATGGTTTAACACAGGAAATATTAACCATGGGGTGGATCTGCATGCCTCGCAGAAGCTTCAACTTAACCACATTGGTACCGATCATTTCGATAACCGGGAAGGGACCAAGCCACTTCTCTGTGAGCTTTTTAGATGCGCATGTCAAATGCAAGTTTTCTGTAGATACAGTAACCAGACTTTGTCGCCTGGTGAATATACCGGTGCTTCTGCACGGTGTTTATCGGCTTGAAATTTCATGCGTTCCTGAGCCTTTAATAGATTATTTTTAGTGTCCTCTAAAGTTTTTGCCATTTTATCGGCAAACTCTTCAGCAGCCGGTGCCTTGTGAGCACGTGATTTGATTCCAATGTGTGGAACGTAAACATGTGACTTCGAAAGGGGTTTTCTTTGAAGATGTGCTGATCTTCAAATTATAGAAGAACTGAGCGATCGGAAGCCAGTTCATCCATTCAGTCTGCTTCTCAGTGCAGAACAACCGGAGATACTGCTGGAGATCTCAGTTCATACATTCCGTCTGTCTGTCTGTTTGTGGATGATATGCCGTAGATAATTTACTAGTGATCCCGAGGCATTTGCAGACTTCCTGTATAACCTGGGAACTGAACTGTGGTCTGCGATCTGATACAATTGAATTGGGAAGGCCGTGGTTATTAAAGACGTGATGCATGTGCAACTTTGTGGTGTCTAACGTGGAGATGGACTTCATGCAAGGAATAAATATGGTTTCCTTTGAAAAACGGTCAATGACCACGAGGATCAAATCATATCCATTCGATGCCAGCAGATCGGTTGTGAAATCTACCATGATGTCTTGCCAGGGTCCTTCTGGGATTGGCAAAGGGCGCAATTTACCCGCTTCGGGCTGATTGCCTGTTTTCATCTGTGTGCACCTGTCGCATTGGGAGATATAATTTATGATGTAATCAGCCATCTTGGGCCACCAGTAACTTCTCTTAACGAGTTCCAAGTATAGAAAAGTATAGTGTAGTCACTGAATTAGTAGAATACTACATACCTATAGAAAAGTATAGTGTAGTCACTGAAGAGAAAGACTACACTACTAGTGTCTGAAATAGGGTATGCTTAAGTAAGCTACTACTGTCTGAAACCCATATGATATGAGTTTCCAACACTCCCCCTCAAGGAGTATGGGGTGAAATCAAAGGAATGTAGGTAAATAATAAAAAGAATGTAATACCTTTCTTATTCCAATGAAAGTGAATGAATGTTCAATGAAATGTGCAGCGTCCATGAGCGAATGTTGAGTGCCATCGAGCAGTTACCATATGTGGCAAGTCGCGGCTCGGGTGTACTTTGGTGCACTGTGGCTGCATCGCGTTCGAGCGGTATCCATTTTTGGAAGTCGCAGCTCGGGTGTGCTGTGCCTGCACTCTCTGTGCGCGCGATCTCGCGCAATCAACTCGGGACTGTCCTCTTCGCTCGTCGCTGGTATGGGATGCTCCCCCAGCATCTGGACTTCGTATCTGACACATCTGAATGGTCCGATTCACCTGATAAGGCCTCGACACGATCTTGGTTCTGCTGACTCTTCTAGGGCTTTTCACCTTTCCTCGACAATGCAGCGGATTCGGATTGTCAGGAGGTCGTTTGTAATGGTCTTGGAGTGGTATGGGTGACCCAGGTACGTGCACCGTCTTCTGTTCGTGCTGCCAGTGCTGACTTAGTTGCTCTGAAGCTAGCATCTTCCTTTCGACCCGTTTCGAGTCGGAACGCACACTGCTTGCTGCGCCATCCCTCCAGCATCCTTCACCATTGTATTGGAGGCTATCACTGTCGTTTTGGCATGCTGTTTTGCCTTCAATACCTTTCAGCAGTCTCAACTTGCCCATATGCCTGCTTGGACCTCTATCTCGAGTTGGTGACTTCAGATCGATGATGGACTACTTTGGATTATTCCCAAGTCCTATTCCATCGGCTTCGATGCTGTTGCCAATGATTGGGCACTTCGGTTCAGCCTCAAGACCTCTTAATGCCTCCAACTGGCTCTGTTGGCCTCTAAAACCTTCAACTCATCTCAATGCGATCATTTCATCAATGTGCCGCCTCGAGTCGCTTTTGGGATGTTCTGGGTCGCTGTGTGGGCCGCCTGGAACAGCTGTTTTGCTGTCTGGCTCGCTGGGCTCATCTCGAGTCCTCCAAGGTACATTTTTGTCCTCTGTTCGCTCTAGGCGTTCCTGGACCCGTTCTGACATTTTGCACAGCTTCGTCAGCTTCCTACTGGCGCCCTCGTCACCTCTGAATGGTCCTGACATCACCGCTTCGTGGCTGGTGCGCCCAGCGTCTCCACTCGCAGATCCACTCTGCTCCCCCTTGAGCGCAATGCTTGGGGGCTTGCTTTCTCGTGCGGATCCAATCCTCTCCCCCTCGAGCTCAGAGCTTGGGGGCTCGACTGGTTGGCTTGCAGGGATCCTCACCATGTCGCTCGTGTCGTTGCCCAGCGACTTCACTTCATCAGCGCGGTCAATTGGCATTCGACCTCTCCGCTCCTCAAGCGACGCGCTGACAGAGTGCACCATCTGACCACCTTCTCGCATACCACATAGCTCATTGGCTGGGTCTTGTGATCTACCCACTGGCCTTGTCGGCCCTGCGCATTTTGCGTGCAGGTTTGCGGTGTCAGTGGCTTCGTTGCTGACTCGTCGACTTGCCATTTTGGGTTCGTGGAGTGCGATGGATGTGCAACAGGCTTTGATGCTGTCGCTGTCTTGGCTGCTTACTGGCGCTGTGGGTACACCCGGAGTCGTATCGTCTGTGGCTTCATTGCCCAGCCGTTTTGCTGCGGTTTTGTGTCCTCTGGCTCTCTCGCTAGCCTTCTCGCCCCTCTGACCTCTCAGCTTGACCTTCTCTTTTCCAGGCTGTATTTCCTTTCGCTCTCTTGAGCTTTTCGTCACTCTCCCGTGGCTGTATGTCCGTGCACAGCAGTCGACTGGTGTTGCGGTGCACTGCACAGCCACTCGCGCGCTGTCATTGTTCACCATAGTTGACTTCTCGTAGCGCTGTCATAGGTAGTCAAAAACTTGATAGGCTGTCTCAAGGTGAATAATATTGATGAGAATTGAATCTGGGAGTGCACTGATGATGACACATTGTGCCTGCGTGTCGTGCACCTTGTTGAATTCACTTGGGACCATGCTGACGAGGTAATTGCTAAGTCCTATTTTGTTAACGACTTGCTGTAACCTCGCGCGATACTGTAGCCAATTTCGACCGTCCGTTTCGAGTGCGGGAATAAACAATTCTTCATTATCGAGTTCAAAGAAGCTTGCCATTTTTGGAATTCCGGTCGGGTGAGTGAACTACTCTGCGCTAGCAGGGCTCATAACCTATAGAAAAGTATAGTGTAGTCACTGAATTAGTAGAATACTACATATCTATAGAAAAGTATAGTGTAGTCACTGAAGAGAAAGACTACACTACTAGTGTCTGAAATAGGGTATGCTTAAGTAAGCTACTACTGTCTGAAACCCATATGATATGAGTTTCCAACACCAAGGTCTTCTTGGTTCCCGCATGACCAGCGACTGGAGAGTCGTGGCAGGCTTTTAATATTTGTAAGCATAACTCTTCTTCATCGGGTATAAAGATCTTCTCTTCCCGATATACATAGGACATCATTGACCCTGCATCCA
>JBBPRI010000206.1:0-33842 GCA_038092955.1 Boletus pseudo-olivaceus | reverse complement strand
TATCGGGCGAAGTGGAACGATCGAATACGTTCTATATGGAGTGCCGATCTGAGTAGGAAGAGCGTTCCGAGGCGCGAAATGCAATTGCAACTAGACTGGTGACCAGCCCGTTCAAAAGAGGAAATGTGGAGGCGAAGCATTCCGTCGTCTCTATCATCTAAATTGCAACGGCGCAGGAGTTGATTGACGGCGACCGTGCTCGTTTTGTACTTTCGTATGCTGTAATTCATGTTGTATGCCTGTCTAATGCTTTCGATTTCCCTGCTCGGTGGTGTGCTACTGTGCCATATGATGTGGCCCAAGTCAGACACGAAATATGATTGACGCGGTCGCAAGATATTGAGTGCTACTCGCCCATTGTTTGAGCGTCGAGGTGCCTGAAATTGAAAGACGTCGACATGTATTTCTAGTAGCCAAAACTGACATTCAGTGACGGCCAACGACTGTGAATACTGTATAAGCGACCGTCACTGATTATGTGAGTGGTAGCCAATAGTAGTGCATGTGCCTGCGTTCACCGCAACGCAGCTGGCGCAGTAGGAAGTTTTAACGGTGTTACCCGAGGGGGTGCTATGGCCTTTTTCGCCTCTCGCACTGTCAATAGTCGGTCCGGTCTTGGTGGTGGGAGGATGGACGAAGCCTGGGATCGCGCAGGACCCGAACCACCTTCATCCTCTTTGCGGTCCTTTTCTTTCCTCCCTGAGATCGTAACCACTTCCTCCTCCCTCTTCCTTTTAAGATCACTTTTCGGAGGCTCCGAAGTCTGAGGAGAATTTGCGCTTTCCTTGATAAAATCGAACATCGTCTTGGCAACACGAGAATTCATTCGAATATCCAAGTGTTCCGCCCGCACCCGCGCCCTCATTCCCCCAATTTTCATCGCCAACTCCTGCAGCGTCAAGGTGTCCTTGCTGACTGAGATCAACAGACACATCATCACAAACTCGATCGGCGAGACGCGCCATTCTGGTTTGAGGAAGAAAGGTTTGAGGGAGGCATCGCCGACGAGTTTTGAAAAGGTTCGGAAGGTGCCGTGGACCCGTTCAAGGAACGCATCGTCTTTCGAGAGGTCCTCGTCGGCATCATCATCCGTCGCTTTCTTTTTGCCCTTGCTGCGGCCAGGTTTGATAGTCGGACTGTGAAGCCACTTTTCGAGCTGAGGGATGCCGCCTATCGAAGAGCTCGAAGGGTATTTAGCGATGATATATAGTGCCTGAGTGATGCAACGAAAATCGCCTCCACGTGAACGGTCCCAGTCAAAACCCTCAGTGTCGAGAGGGCTTTCTAGATTGAAATATTCTGATTGTAATTTGCGTACGAATGTGGACATTGGAGTATTGAGCACCTGTAGTTTTTCTAAAATGTACAGGTTGAGCAAAGCGCAGTAATGTAAGGTCACACATACCTGCAGGGGTGAGCGCCATTCCGAGCTGCACTCTCTAAAAAACATACGTCGGTACTGGACGTGACCAAGGAAACAATCAAATACTTACCTGGAAAATTTCTCGTTCATCTGAGTCAAGGAGATCTTGATACTCGATGCAAACAACTTGCTTGTTTGCAAATAGTCGTCGGTATCTGTCGGGCAATAGTTGCCCTCGCCCACTCTGCGTAGTCCCACTGCTTTTATACCAATATTTTGTACCACTGAGCCTATATTATTTTTCACATCAACAGAGGGATTTCCGTATGCAGTTCGACGGACTTACAGATCTCGATCTAGAAACGAACGGCTGGAGTGAGTAGCGTGTTAATTGAAAGGACAGGGTCAACTTACGAGGTATCTAGATAAACAAATGTCAATGAGACATGAACATTGGCAAACAGAGGAAAGAGACGAACCAGTCCGTCCATGAACCTGCGCTTAAATAAGCGCGCAGCACAGAATCAGGGCAGAGGATTACACACCGATGAATGGAAGTTAGCCTCTGTTTTCCATCTATGCACGTCTTCGTTTCCGAACCATCTTCGTGTTGGTGTGCCACTGGCAATCGTGGTCAGATCGGAGAAAAGGCCGCAAGGGCAGGCATACCGAAAATGACGGGTGGGACATAGAAGTTGCGAAGGATAGAGTCAATGAGACCAATTTGCTTTGATTCTGGCCATACGACATCTAATTGGCCGGCCCGTCATTCAGTAAAGGTAGACAATGCAGTGGCACTGTAACGTACCTCGCTGGTACTCTGGTTCCAGGTCGATATCTCCGGCGTGAATCTGGTCTGTGCAGTGAATTAGCGACAACAGACAATGTTTCGCTCATGCGGACGAGATGTACCATATAGAGCTTGGGTTGAATAAGTGGTCGCCCGGGGCAACTTCAATACGTTCGTGAGCTGGTATCCACTGATTTTCGTGCGCTTTCTACCCGAGGCGTAATCCAAGTTATCGTACGACTCTTCTGCAAAGTCGCTACCTTCATAGTCGCTGCCGCACATGGACATGCTGGTCGTCGACGGGTACAAGTTGAGCGTTTTTCGCGGGTTTGAGGTTGCTGTACAAATGAACCTAGCAATATCAAAGCGCTTTCCATTTTTGGAAGTAGTGGCTGCGTTGGTTGTTTTATGTATTGTGGCTCAATTGCAGTGGTGCTTGAATATGAACGGAGGTGCGCCGTCGTCGTCGAGGGCGCCGTCGAGGGCCCTCCTCGCCGCTGGATCCCTTCCATCGGCGCGTGCAAAGCGGGATTCGCTCATGGCTGAACTGGAGCGCGGCAAGCCCTTTCATCCCGTCTTCCCGGCGTTGCGCGAACTAACACACCACATCTTCGCAGATCCGCAACACTCAACCGCAAAGCGCCAGCAACATTCGCGGGCATTCACCTCGCACATGTCCCATTCCTCCCTGGAGCGCCAACTCCTCTCCGCACAGGCCGCCAAGACCGAGCTCGAGAACAAGCTGCGCAAAAAGGAAGTCTACATCGAGCAGCTGGAGGGCGACAGGCGTTTTTTGGCCGAGAGAGAGCAAGCAGAGCGCGAGGAAAAAGAAAGGGAGCGCGAGGCGAATGCGGAGGACAAGGTGCGTGCACATTGGACTAATATGCAAACGCACGTTTCGGTTTACCTGGCATCGCCTTCATGTCCGTGTTTTAGAAAAATGCAGAAGCGAATCTGAGGGCTCTGCGTGATGCCATTGCCACACTCAGAAACGAGAATATCGAGTTTAAAGAGTCGTATTCTGCATTGCAACAGACCCATGCCCAATTCCTTGCAGCCCAGAAAGCGGAATTCTCGACCTTGACGCGAAGAAATGCGGAACTCGAACAAGAACTCGTGGAATATCGAGCGATCGCCGAGGAACACGATGCCACAATCCAAGTTCTGCAACAGAAATTGGACGAGGCGGAGGCTGCTTCTGAGCCAATGCTCAGAAGACACAATGAGGACGAGAATTGGAGTGTCATCCGTGACGAGCTTCACCGTCAGACCTCGTATCTTCGGTCGTTAGAAGCGACGAACACGAAATTAAATGCAGAGTTAGGCAGATATAAGGACAGGCACGCGAATCTTGAGGTTCTGCGCGAGGAGAAACGTGCGTTGGAAGGGAAAGTCTTGGTCGTGGATGAGCTGAGAGAAAAGGTCGTTTCGTTGGAGGCTCAAGTTGAGGCAGCAAGACGGGAACGGCAGGAGTGGTGCGTCGTGTATTTCACCAACCACTGCTTGTCGACCGAGCAACGCACAGGGCGAATAAGTCTAATGAGGTTGGCTCCCCTTCCAAGCCTTCTGTATCGATCATCCAGAGCCTCTCCGAGCTCCGGTTAACCCACGCGCGCTTGCTTGAAGAGCATGGCGCCAACAGAGCCGTCCTTAGGACTCGCGAAGCAGAACTCGCATACACGAATGAATCCCTCTCAGAAGCCCAAGGGACGATAGGAACATTACATGGTGAGGTACAAACTCTAAAGGACAAGGTGGCACGACGCGAGCAACGAGCTCAACTGGCTGAGCGAGAAGTCGGATTCCTGCAAGCCCTCGTGGTGCGTGCAAACACTTGAACTGCGGTGTCATTCTTAGTCGCTCTTCAGACAAGTTTCACTGCTGAAGACCAAGCTACTCGGGAGGCGTCCACTTCAGACAGCGGTCTCTCGCACCGCATACTCCATCTCGAACAATCGCTCTCAGAGCATAAAGCCGTCAATGTCGAACTACAAAAAGCGTTGGATGCTATAGACAGCGAGGACGTCACGGGTGGCGCTAGGCTCTCCCGGAAAGAGCTGAGGCAACGGATGGAGTATCACAAGAGTGCAGCCGAGGAGGCGACCAAAGGTACCGGTCCATTCACCCAATCAAAGATTTATGCTGACCTCCACGTCGTTTAGCTCTCGAAGAAGCCCGCAGCACGGTCAAAATACAGGAAGACAAGGTCGAAGAGTTGGAACAAACACTCTTTGAGTTGCGAGGGAAGATTGGGGCTGGAAACCACGTCCCACCAGGGATGCGCGTTCTCTGTCTCCGTGACAATCCGGCTCAACAATGGAGCGACCTCCGACAATCGGTCATGAATCGTCTCAAGAGCGAGAACGAAGCCCTCATCAAGCGACTGAGGGGCCTCGAGAGCGGTGGAGTGGTTGACACGCAAGCAGGGACGTCACGCGGGGAAGCACTCGTCCCACGTGAGAGCTGGGAGGTACTGCACAAAGAGAAGGAGGAACTGGAGGAAGTCGTGAAACAAAAGGAGAAACGGCTGCTCCGACTCCAGCAAGTACGTATACAGTTCTCCGCGTCTCGTTCCCAGCCATTTCAAACACACGAACTCTAGGTCTTCACGGCCAAGAGTGCCGAGTTCCGAGAAGCGATCGCGTCCATTCTAGGACTCAAGCTCGCCTTCTACCCGAACGGACAAGTGAGGGTGACGTCGATATACGACCTCTCTGCGTCGTTCGTCTTCCAGCCTCTGAGTAGAACGAATGCGGAGGGAGATGGTGCGCGGATGCAGCTGGTCGCTCAGGGCGAAGGAGGGCCGCAGGATCTGCCGCAGCTGATGCACTACTGGGTGGAAGAGGAGCAGTGCATCCCGGGATTCCTCGCGAGTGTGACGTTGGAGTGCTACGACAAGTCGAAGAGGGAGAGTGCAGGTGATTTTAACAATTGATGTGTTTTTTATCAAGGATACGTACTACTACTTAGTACTACTGTATTTGCTGTTTCAATATCATTAGGCTTATCAAATCTGATGATCATCGATGATCTTTTTTTTCTCCATAGTGTTCACCGATGGCTTAGACATGCTTTCTGCGCGTGCCAGTTGCGTAGCGAGCTTCGTCCGCTGATCAGCACGATGTCTCTCACTTCCACCAGCGCTCATTTGATGGACGCAGGCCCAGGCCTCAATCCAGCGTCTCTGGTCGTACCTTCACAGTGGCCGAGCGCCTCTTACCCCTCAAATATTTTTGCTGGTGCATGCACCCGATGCGGTCGTGCCACAGAACTGGGGAACGGATGGAACATCTGTGGGTCGTGCGCGGCGGGAGGACCACGTCCTGGCGTCGCGATCGCCACCGGTCCGTCTACGGTGAGTAGTAGTACTCTACACGCCCTCTCTCCCAGCATCAATCGTTGTCAAACCGGAGCGGGACGGGTTTTGCATCTCAGCCCATTCACAAGCCTGCACGCTGACGCTTTGTACTTTTACCCGCGCGGCAGATAAAGCAATACCCAACCGCCAACTGTACCGTCTGTCGCGTCCCGTTCAGAGTCCCGCCCGACCGCCAAGCCGCGCACGTCCTCTGTCCGTCCTGTCAAACCATACATGGCACCGTCACCAAACCAAATTCCAGAGACCGCACCGCACCGCGAGCGAATTCCTACCCTGTGGTGCCGCCTATAACCAAGACCCCGTGTGCCCTCGCCTTGGCTCTCGCGTTCACATACCCCAATCTCCCTGTGCCATCCCCGGCGTCGGCATTCGTAGGCGGAAGGGTATACACGAGCGTGAACCACCGCGAGGATGTGCGTAGAGTGTGTATGCGCTTCGGGTGTGGTGCACGGTTACCCCCGCATGTGTCTGGGGACATGTGTGAGGCGTGCGTTGGCGTTGGATTCGTCCGTCCACCCCCCGCAGTCGTTCAGAAGCGCGTACCTAGACGTGTAACGGAACGCACGTGTGCCCGTCCACGAGAGTCGCTTGATCTCGTTCGTGCGGTAAGTCATATTTTAACACCGGGACCATATGTGGGGAAACTCAAGTGTAGTCTCGATCCAGTCGTTATTGCGGGAAGCTGCCCGCGGGGCCAAGGTGACAACGGAAAGAAAGGACGTCGAAAATGAATCGGAGGCGGAACTAGTATATCCAGATGTGTGCCTTTGATCACTTTTCCATTATTCGCATTGCTCAAGCCCGCAGGAGGATATCCCTGTTGCAACACAATATGCTTCTACCACAGAGGCAAAGAGGGAGAAATCCAAACTCATAGAGGATGAAGACGCTGAACTCGAACTTGTATATCCAGAGGTTGACTCTTATGTCCTCGGCAAGGGACGGAAACCTGAGTGCTAAGTTTCATTCCTATCAGGATGCTGCAAAAGCTACGTGGATATCATCGTCAAAACCGCAAACCAGATCGTCCCCGCCTACCACACTGCGTGAACTGTTCAAGGACGGTTTACACGCCATCCCTACTTTGCAAAATCTCGCCGCTCCCGTGGATAAAAGTCCACCAGTCAGTGATATCGTCATTTAGGGCGGCATGCAATTGGCTAACAGACAAATAATATAAAGCCGCGTTGCCGGATGCCAGGATGCAACGAGGCATTACCGGCCCAAACCTGTATGCAGCGGTGCGTCAAGTGTAGCGTCGGTGGTTGGAAGCGGCGTAAATTTGCCGCCAAGGACACTCTTGACCCTTCGCGGCGCCCCAGTACCAGTTCGCTGACAACGGATGCTTCCATGGAAGTAAAGGAAGTAACGAACATGTTCGACGAATTATCGGACGTAGAAGATAGAAGTGACCTCCCACCACCATCCTCCTCTCCAAGCAAGGGCAGCAGTAACGAACTGACAAGGCATCATGGCGTCAGCTCCATACTCGGCTTGGATAGTGATCTCACCGAGCTCTCATGCTCGGATTCTGACACGGAAAGCATGTCAGACTCCGGCCCGGAGCCTGATCCCAGGCTTACCGGCCCACATGGGGGTATCACGGGCCTCAAGATCCGTATTCCATTACTCGTTACTCGACTACCTCCAGGGAGTTTACTTCGAAAATGCGGGAACAAGAGATGTAATATCGCTCTTCCAAAGGATCACCAATGGAAAACGTGTGACCCGTGTCGGGAAGCGCAAAGAACTAGGTTCAAGAACAAACAGAGAAGGATGATGGCTATTGGTTAGTACGATAGCCTTAACATCACGCTTGTCTCATTGATCGAGTTTGTTGTGACTCGATAGAGGGGTTGAAGTCTCCTGACTTCTCCTGTCGTCGATGGCACTCTTTCAGCCCAGACATGGGTGAAACCGGTGAGACCTTGACTCCCGAGACCTCCCGAGCGTGCTCTGGGAGGCACTGTCGAAATCGAAATCCTCTTCCCGAGGTCTACCGGTGGAAGGCATGTGCTAGCTGTCGCGCCAGCGCTCGACGAGAGGCTCGCCGGAAGCGAGACGTACTCCTCGGGAGCCAGCATCTTTCGTGCCAACCTGAGATCGTGCCCTGCTTTCCGGCGTACCAGAACCGGGTCGCACTGTTATCGTCGTTTGACGCGCAGCTAAAGGGGTTTGTCGAGGGCCAAATTGTGTACCTCCGTGCGAAGTTGCATGACAGTGAGGGTCAAGTGGAGAGCGAGCCGTGGAAACCTGAACACACCCCGATGATCTTCATTTTCGTGGGCGAGTATTCGATCGTTACTGACCAGGGGGGCGATAGAGAGAGAAGTAGCCATGACCGCGAACATTCGAGGTGGCCCGACAAACTAGCAGAGTCGGAGGCGATGCGCCGAGAGGTATCGAACATCGTTCTGGATTTGGAACGTGTCGTGCGTGCAAAGTTTAGGTGAGAGATGCGTTTTTTGGTCTGTGGCCGCCATGGGTGACCGTGAGCATGGCTATAGAGCAGGAGAGGCGTTCGCGATCGACAAGGGGGGGATTATCATGCGGTTTGCATGCTCGCTCGAGCTGATTGCGCAACACCACCCTCTGGCGACCACCGTTGACCCCGGCCCTGGTCCTGGCCCATCGTCTGCATCGGACTTTGAAGCGAACGCGAGCAAAGGTGAGGATGCGGTGATGGTGAAACCACCTCCGAGCCCTCCCGCCGTTCCGCTGGTCAAGAGGTTCTCTGGCGAATTGGAGGCGGTCGTCGTTCCCGACGAGTCGCATCGCCTGTTTCGTGGGCGACGAACGGTGATTCGGTTTCGCATGGTCGGTTGATGTGCATCCTTTCGACTCAGGTCCGGTCCGGCGTACCTGTCGTATATTATCCACTGCGTTCGTATCTACGTCCTATGATATACATAGTATAATCTTGCTCAAGCGTACATGTTCCTCCGCCCCGCTTGCCCCGGTGGTATCGATGCATCTGTCCGGCTGCCAGATAGTTACGGGGACAGGTTTTAGTAGGGACTGCTCGCTAATATCTATGCGTTTCGTGTAATAATTATCCTACGTAGATAGCTTTCCGATGTTTTTGGTAGAGGTTTGTTGTGATGTGCTTCGTGTACGCTATCATCATGCATCACCGCGATGGTAGGAGTACCAGCTGCTATGTGGCATTTGGGCACGGCTCAAATTGTTTCGCTGATAGGTAGGCTCAGCTGGTCCTGTCCTGCTGTTCTCGGCGATAGTTTACCACTGGCAGTAATTCTGGCAACAGTCCTCTTGACTAACCCGGCCCGGCCGGTTAAAAAAGATGCGGGCGCCGCGTCAAGAAGTCCGCAATCGGGTATCATTGATCAACTTCTTGACCGCTCGCAGGTCAGACTGGTTATTGATGTGAAGATTCTCCCTAGGAATAGCACACCTCGTCTCTCTCAGGAGGATACGGACAACACCGTGATTTCCTCCACTCTCCCTTTTCTTCACTCGTGCTCTCCTCAAAGAAATGAGAGTCCTCGGTGGTACCGCCCTCGTGGTTTTCATCGCCTTGGGTGCTGCAGCGCGCACCTTCACGGAGGTGCCCCAAACTGGAAGCGTGGACGGCCTCTACTCGCTAATTCAGAGACGCATTCCAGCCCATAGCCAGTCCTTCAACTTTGTTTTGGCGCCAGATGACACTGTCCTCGACACCTTTACCTTGAGCGATGCAGACTCGCATGGCCAAGGGAGCGCTCAAATCGACATCAAATGCACGTCGATCAGCGCATGCGCTCGCGGGTTGTACACGTAGGGATTCTTTTCCCTCCCGTTCTCCAGGGGCCGAAATGACACTCCCTGTAAAAGTTACCTCACCGAATACGGTGGTGTTGACATCTGGTGGACTGGTTCTAGGCTCGCGGACCTTCCCGACAAGTTGCCGTCCATCGGGACACCTGTGACACACAGTTCACTCGTCAAATACCGCTACTTCTTCAACACAGTCACGTTCAGCTACACGACCGCGTTCTACTCTTTCGACGACTGGGAGCTTCTCTTTGACTGGATGGCGCTTCGTGGCATTAATCTCCCTCTCGCATGGGTCGGTTATGAATACATTCTCATCCAAGTGTTCCGCGAAGCAGGATTGAGCGATTCGGATATCTTGGACTTTTTGTCAGGCCCACCTTTCCAAGCGTGGAACCGGTTCGGTAACATCCAGGGTAGCTGGGGCGGCGAGCTGCCAATGCAATGGATCAATGACCAATTTGACCTTCAGAAACGACTCATCCCGCGCATGGTCGAGCTTGGGATGACCCCCGTGATGCCTTCGTTTACTGGGTTTGTCCCGCATGCACTTTCTATTTCGTACCCGAACGCGTCTATCGTCGTCGGGGATCAATGGAGCGAGTTCACAAGTGCTTTTACCAACGTCTCCTTCCTCGAACCTTTCGACCCCCTCTTCCTTACCCTCCAAAAGTCGTTCATCGGCAAGCAGACAGCTGCTTATGGAAACGTGTCGCACATCTACACGCTCGATCAATACAACGAGAATAACCCATACAGCGGCAACGCCTCCTACCTGCAGAGTATTGCGTCGAACACATTCGCCAGTTTGCGCGCCACTGATCCTGAAGCGATCTGGATGATGCAAGGATGGATGTTCTTTAGCTCCGAGACCTTTTGGACCACGGAGCTCGTTCAGGCGTATCTCGGAGGTGTACCAGGAAACAACAGTATGATCATCCTCGACCTCTATAGCGAGGCCCAGCCTCAGTGGCAGAGGCTAGATTCCTACTACGGAAAGCAGTGGATCTGGTGCGAACTCCACGACTATGGGGGAAACATGGGTCTCGAGGGAAATTTTGTCAATGTCACGGAGGCACCGGTGAGCGCGCTCGCCTCATCTGGGAGTTCCATGGTTGGTATGGGCTTGACGCCGGAAGGTTTGGAAGGAAACGAGATCATGTATGACGTCCTTCTCGACCAGGCTTGGTCACCGACATCAATCAACCGAACATCATATGTCTCTTCATGGGTATCGAGGCGGTACAACGTCGGCAATCTCCCGCCAGCCGCTGTGGATGCTTGGCAGCTACTCGCGTCGACCGTGTATAGCAACCAGAACCCATCAGCCCAAGCGACCGTCAAGAGCATCCTTGAACTCACGCCAGCGTTGACTGGGCTCGTGAACCGCACTGGACATCATCCTACCCTGTTGTTCTACGACACGAACACGACCATCGTCCCTGCCCTGCAGATGTTGGTCCATGCCACCGACGCATCCCAGGAACTCTCCACGATTCCGGAGTTCCGCTACGATCTCGTGGACATTACCCGTCAACTGCTTGCCAACAGGTTCATTGACCTATACGACTCCCTCCTTGACGTTTTCAATGCGTCGAACACAGACGTGGCTGCGGTGAAAGCAGCCGGCAAACCCCTGTTGGAGCTCCTGTACGATCTTGATGAACTCTTGCTCACGAATCCGCATTTCCGGCTTTCTAAGTGGCTCAACGCCGCGCGAAGCTGGTCGCACGGCAATGCGACGTACGCAGCTTATCTCGAATATACCGCCCGGAACCAGATTACACTCTGGGGGCCGACGGGGGAGATCAACGATTATGCGTCGAAACAGTGGGGCGGTCTCGTGGGTGGCTATTATGCGCCGCGTTGGGAAGCCTTTGTTGAGTACCTGGCCGGTAGCAAGCAAAACGGGACGTCGTATAACGTGACTACGGTGACGAACCTGATGGTTTCGATTGGGGAACAGTGGGACAACCAGGTCGGGGATTCGACAAGTTCCAGCAGCGGGGAGGCGACGGAAGATACGTTAGAGATCGTGCGAGCCCTGGTTTCCAAGTACGCCTGATTAAGAAAATCCGCAGCGAGGTACACCCGATCAAGGTCAATGGGCGTTTGAGTACTGACGACGACAGCTCACCGTCTGTGCCAATCGACGAACTACCGAGCGATCGCTCGTATATCTCCAATTTCATCAGAAAAAAAAATTAAACTCTTGGAACCATATGGAGCTACGCGTGCAAGAGTGAGGTTAAAAAACAGGTTTCCGCTTTTCTTGTATAATGATGTTTTCGCCTCGAGCTCTGTGAATGCCCACAACGCCATGCGAGTTACTGTAATTTCCTTGAGGATCGGCTTTGGATTTCCTCGGAGATGAGTCGGCGCAATGACCAGTTGAAGCGAACAGGTACGATCATGTCAGTGCGAACATGATCTGTCGGCGTTGTCGGACACGCATGGATGCATGACATGGTTGGCGACGGCCACGGTTGTCGGTCTGATGACCTGGGAGTCTCCACCGTTTCCATGTGATCGTCTGCATGTGATACGAGAGCAAATATATAGTCATGTCGACAGCATGCGGTGAGAAGACACACGGTGTCCTCAGAGAAGACTCCGATGCTTTCAATCGAAAAAGCTAAACCCCGGACCAGAGCACGATGTTGAAAACGACGAACGAAGCTACCAAGACGTATGCGTTGAAGTTTATGCTACGCAGACACATGTTAGCACCTTTGGCTCCATCTGCGACCCAGTCCCGCCATGCAGCTTGCATGTCGATGACGAACGCTTGGCCCTCTGGGCTATCCCGACCCTGATCGGGGTATGAGTAAGGGTCAACGACGGGCGTCAGCCAACCGTTTGCGGTAAAGTGAAGCAATCCAGATTCAGAGGTATTGGTACCGGCTGACAGACTCTTCCTCGAGAGCTCGGCCAATGGGAGGTATGTATGAACTCCCCATAGAAGGGATAAACGATAGACGGTGCTTGCGACAAGGGCCGTGGACGACGCATCCAGGAACGTGGACGAGTTGTCCGCATAATTGTGGAACAGTCCACTGGAATCCTTGAGGGAATCAAAACATGGCCTCAGGAATAAACCCTGATTTGAAAAGAACGTACTAGATAGCGATACATCCCACCATGGATCTCTTGGACCCAATGGGCGAGATCCCCCTGTTGCTGCTTGAGTGAATCCGCGTATTGTGACCTTTGGATCGTTCCGAGGACTCGAATCATCCCCGCTGCTGCCCATGCATTCCCTATCAAATCGATCAGTATGTACTGGGAGTGACAGAGCGAGGAGGATCACCCGTGGACCAATGCCCGTTATCCGTCCCATACGAACCAAGTTGTATGTGTTTCCATAGATTATTAACTTTCGTATCTCGTAGGTATTTGCGATATAGGCTAATTTGGGTGTATGCTTCTTGCAAGAGCGAAAGATTTTGAGTGGTCACGCCATAATACGCCAGAAAGGGTGGCACCATGTACACAAAGTCGCTCCTGTGAATGCAACAAACGGTGACACGTCTGATGATGACACAAGAATACTTGGCGCACCATAGTTGTACTTGGTCCATGCGATGGGAGATTGCACCATCTTGGGTCTCAGGTACTTTCTGAAACAAGAACTCGAGCTGATCTCGCGCGGCACCTGTATAGTCAAGTCCGTCCGACGCGCCTTGTCCGGTCCAGTTTGCGAGGAGAACAGCAACCCCGATACTAGCCGGATCCCCGGCGCTCAAGTCTTGGATGAGCGGTTGCGGACCAGTGATGTTTCCGTTCGAAATAGACCGGTTGGCGACGATCGCATGCGCGATGGCAAATACGTCGCTCAGAGCGCTCGCCAAGTTAGAGGGTATCTGTTGGGGCGGAGGAACTGCGGAAGAGGAAAGGACAGAATAGCTCGGAGCATAGTACTCCAAGAGGACTTCGGAACGCGTGCCGTATTCCCAGCTTTGAGGACATGATCAGGGAGACGTTGCTATATCCAGGAGAGAGCAAACTTGCCTATGGCTGGCCCCCTCTGCGAGTCGTTGACTAACGACAGAAACTTGCGCGTCGGTAAGATTTTGCGCATCCACAGGGGTAGATGATGTCACCCATAGCGTGACCACGACCCCAATGTATCTTGGGAGACTCGCCGGGGCCAACATCGATAGCAGGTTACTTAGTATAGGGGAGGCACTCGTCCGACGTCGGTCGTGTACGTGGAATCAAACGGAGTAGGGGGTCTGAAACATCTTGACATGGCGATGCTAGAAATGCTCCGCTATATGGTCAGAATTTGAACACGTTTGATCTTAGTAATTAGGAACGGCCGCCAGGCCTGTGACCAGATTGATTTTTTAGTGTGAACGGTATATCCTTTTACCTCGCACAGATGTAAATTTCCTCGGTTAAACATACTTAGCATGGGTATATATAACCGTAGGTGGAGTAGTGTATGACGGATGTCAGGCGATAGTAGGATAGCCAAGTGGACCAGAAGACCGGATCGATTGACAGTGGCAGTCTTAGTATGGTGGAGTCATTGAACGCTGGATGAACGAATCCTCGGCAGCATGCGAGGTTAGTACTTGTTGACGGCGGTTTCAACGTACCTCCACATGCACTACCGATGAGCAACACTTGGGAATTATTCAGCGCGTCGACAGAAACTACGAGCTGAAAACCTCCAGAACCTCTGGACATAAAACTACCACTGTAGATGGTTTGTTAGCAAGTTTCCTCCAAAGGAATGGACTGAGCTAAATCAAAACGAGTCCTTACTCAGGTACCGGCTATTGTCAAAGAGTCTGAACGACGCAGAAGAATGAACCTAAGAAGTGCGGGCACTTCGTGGGGGTCAGATAACACTCACCGCACGCCGTCACGGACTCCTGATAAGCATAGCATATCATTATACGTTTGACAATTTAACGTTAACCCACTCCGAAGCAGTAATAGCTTATGGAACAGAACTGTGAAGATACTCTCTTCCTCGGCCACCTGCACTGCGTATGCCCTGATACAGAAGTAGAGCAAGAATTCTTCAACTTCGTCCTTTCTAAACAAAGCTGGCGATGATCATGTGATCTTTAAGTTATCATTGTCTCGAAAGCATACCACATGAACGGTCTAAGAGGACGACCCTCAACAACTATCCCGTCACTCCGTGGACGACTTGGATGCCCAGCTCTATCAAAGTTCTTCGGCCTCGCGCAACCCAATAAGCCACTACCGACGAGTCGTCGAACCACATCTTCGTCTGCAGATGAGCTTGTTCCGGCGTCACGGCGGGGTCAGATGTACTGCTTGCGTCATTACCGGTTGGTACGACGGTGTTCGCATCCTCAACCTTGACGACGCTGTGGTGGTTGACACCCAATGCGCCAACTTCCCCCCGCCTCTCCTGCGCAGCCCACAAACCACCTTTGCGGATCCACCCTGCAGCATTGCTCTGCAACTTCATAGCGTCAAGGATACCGATGACTGCCAATAAAATTGCATCGTATGGTTCTTTCTCTGCAAATTCCGATAGAGGGTCTCCAGGGGATGGCCCTTGATCGGTGGAATGAGTAGCTGTGGCGAACTGATCCTTCTGCTTTGCTTTCCTATGCTTTCCCGCCTTGGGCTCCTTGGTGGCTAGCAAAGATCGCAGATCATGCTGTCTCCTCGTACTATCATACTCTGGTATGCATGCGTGATTATAAGGTTGGAGTGCCGCCTTGTGAGGGGAGTCGTCGAGTAGAAGTGTTGTGAACGCCGAATGGATAGTTTGAGGTTGGGATGGAAATGCAGCATGCCCTTCGAGCTTCTCAGGGCCAAAAACTGATGCGAGCAAGTCCCATGGCTTCGTAAGGTCTTTCATGGTCACTGTCTTCCGATCTAGAGTGCCGATCAGGGCACGTGTATGACAGTCAATTCCATCAACCACGGTGGTGATGTTCGACCAAAGACTTGATCGGATACGGAAAAACATTGATACTCACGGTACTCCGCTTCCGACAATCCGAGACTCTTTCGATTCCATACTGCCTTTAGTTCATTCTTGGTGGCCCCAAACACTTTGTCTACCATGTCATCTACGCTGTGTGGCTGCGCAGACGACCACACCATTGTGTCCAGCCAAGCTTTCGTCTCTAGACAAAAGAGATACTGTCGGAGGGACTGCATATATGGACGTGCTTGTACAGGCCGTGCTTGTGGTCTCGATGAAGCTCGAGATCGAGGAGAACGGATGAGAAGGGTGCCATTGAGATCAAGGACAAGGAGTTTGCGGCTTATTCCGGGATCTTGCAAAACTTCCGATGGTTCTTGTGAAAGAGAAAGGTATCCTGGGCTCGGTTTAGGCGGCTGAAAAGACTTGTTTGATGGAGGTGACATTTTCCGTGGTGGGTCTGGCGGAACGGGTTTCGGAAATGGTCGAATAGCGTCTACAGGACTTCTTGCACGAAATGTAAGTCGGGGGTTGTAGGGTGATGGGGTATATGTCGAGTAGTGTTGGCGCGGAGGGTTTCGGTGAGGCCCTGGACTCCTGTCCCTCCGTGGTTCCCGATCATCCCAATCACGAGCAGGTCCAAAATTATGCCGTCCTCTAGAATATGAAGACTCGGCGTGCCACTGTAGACGACTGTCTTCGTGCCACTGCTCGTCGGAACTCCGCCGTCCGTATGAATGCTGAGGGTAATAGGAAGTCGGCGCCACGGCTTCGTCTCGCCAATAGTTGAAGCTCCTCCTTGGGAGAAGTTCAGGGGGTGGTGCGTAATAATGTCTCCAGCTGTATTCATCATAATAAGGGCGGCCATACCCCGGCTCCCAGTGGGAGGAAGCAGGTTCCTCCCAACGTCGACGACCGCGTGACATCGTGAGCCTTTTGAAACCCTGGAAGGGGCCCGACCACTGAAGGAATGAAATATTGGGACAGTAAACTTGCGCTTCGCCACTGGCAGATGGCCGCAAGTTACCTTGCTTGACAAAGTGTGGCCACTAGGAAACACCTTCCTTTTTTACACGGCCCATAACTGCCCTAAAAGGAATCTACACTTAAGTGTTATCACAACAGTTTGTTTATCTACTAAGTATTTGAAGCAGGGATATACTCGCACAACATATTATAGTCTACAGCATCGACACAGAATACAGCAACTGTCCATGTCACCCGAGTTCCAGGCAGCTCTACGTCACATGGGCCGTCCGCCGTGATCTCCGGCCACCCACGTTTTCATCGGCTTGCTGTGCGTTATGATACAACGAAGACCCTGATCTATCAACCGTCCGTTCGACAATAGATGTGCCATCCCGGAAACGTGTCCGGAATAACACATTGGCGTTCGTGAAAAGACCCTCTTTTAGGGATACGACAATGAATTGCGAGCCTTTAAACCGGTTTTTAAAGAGTTGACCGATATGTTGTGTGTGTGACAGGTCAAGGGCTGCGTCAATCTCATCCAAAATATACATGGGAGCAGGCTTGAACTGGAGAAGGGCCATGATAAGAGACAGTGCAATCAATGAACTAGTTTGAGAGTTCTGTAAGTTGATGGAGCATTACATGGGCAGCGACGTACCGCTGTCCACCGCTAAGTTCGGTAAGGCTCTGCTTCCACACAGATCCAAGCCGAACCTTCACTTCGAGGCCTTGCATTAGGTCTTGCCCCTCTGGAGGTTGTAACCTCGCGAAGTTTCCAGGCAACAGTTCGGCAAATATGGCACCAAAGTCTCTGCAGAACAAGACATCGGTAATTCATTCCACGTGACCAGAGGGACGAACTCACCCATCGACCTTCTCCCAAGTCTTCTGAAGGGCATCGCGCTTATAACGATCAAGCTCTGCGATCGTGTCCTCGATTTTTTGTTTGTCTTTCAATACAGTTGCCATCATCTTCTTGATCTCGGATTCCTTCTTCTCCACGCTAGTACCAGGGGGTAAGCAAAACGAGTGCAGATACTAATCACGACGGTTCGGTGCAGAGCTTACGTTTCAATCATATTCATAACTTTGGGGTTGACCTTCTTCTTCATACCACGTTGCCGTGCCTCCAACTCATCCGCCTTGCCAGACAGAGCCCCGATATCAACCGAATTGAAGTCATATGGAGAGCCTGGTTTCCCAAATGATCTGTATGCATTATAAGATACACGGACGTGGCTGAAGTGGCACATCTTACTGGCATTCCTCGCGAATCCAATCGTACTGTTTCTCGAGATTCGCCATACATCCACCCTGAGTAACCTTGTCCTTTTCCAGAGCGCCGATCTCATGCTCCAGTCGCTTCATGTTCAGCTCGGCATCGGAGATGCCCTTTTTCTTGACTTTTATGGCGTCATCGAGTTCTTTCAGTTCATTGTCGAACTGAGTCAGAGTTGCGCGCTCTTCTTGCAATCCTGCCTCCGCTTTGGCATGCTTGGCCTGCACGAAGGTATTCGGCTCAAACATTGACGTTGGCAGCTAGCATACGACGTACCGCAACATCGGCCAACTTGTCTTGAATCTTGCCAACGTCTTTCTGCATCTTGTCGATTTGAGCAAGGGCATTTCGAATCGCCACACCCGCATCTTGGATATCATTTTCCATTTGCTCTTAAGAAACGGAAGCCCATCAGATCTAGTAAAGGGGTGAAAGTTTCACCCACCTAGTTCCAACGCCGCTGTTTGGTGTTCCTTTTGCTGCGTCTTCACCACGACAGCTTGCTTTTGGAGCGCACTCTTTTGTTTAGATATCTCGCTCTACGTGAGGCGCGGTGAGTAACGCCATGTAAGAAATCCACGTGCATCTCACTTTCAGCTCATTGATCTTGCCCTCTTTGTTGTCCTTGAACTCGCGCATATCCTTTTCGAGTTTCTTGACATCGTCTTCGGCAGCCTTTTGCTTGTCCTCTGCGGCCTGAACAGCATTCCCAAGCTCAACAATGGCTTGTTTATGAGATTCGACCTCAGCGCCGAGCTAGACGCCATGCATCAGGTCATCCCAACATAGTAAACGAAACCCTTCTCTCACCCTCGCAGCGTTGCTTCCTCCAATTCGCTCATCCAGCAAACGAAGCTCATGTTCCTTGATCTCCACATCCCTTGAGAGCTTCTTCCACCGTTCTCTCCTTTCCCGTCCTGCTCCCTCCCCCCTCTCTAATTCCGCAACCCGAGTTAGTGCCTGATCTAACCTTTTTTCCGCTTCTAACAATTCCTGAACTCTCAACAACATACCGCTTCCACTAGGTGGTGCTCCACCACTGAGTGTCCCAGATGGATCGTAGACATCACCGTTAAGTGTTACGGAGCGGACCTTAGCCCCAAAGGTAACGGCATTAGCGGATTCAGCGTCTGCACAGATGACCGTGTCGCCGAACACGTAGGCCATGGCACGAGCAACATCGTCGGGATAACCGATAAGCGAAAGTGCGACGTTCGCCTTCCCAGGAGCGAGGTGGTCAACGTGAGCTAGTTTCTGTTTGGTTTATGAGACAATTTGGTGACGGGAACGGTGACGGATTCATATCAAATGTGGACATACCTGTGCGGAAAGCGCGAAAGCGTTGATCTTATTGAGAGGTATGATCGTCACGCGTTTTCTGAGCTTGCCATTCTGCAGAAGGTCCTTGCCAACACGTTCATCCTGGACGACGACGTTGTATAACTTGCCACCTGCGGCGATCTCAAGTGCTGTTGCCTTATTAGAGTGTTCGGGAGGGACAGAAGTCAAGGTGGCAACGAGACCTTTGACTTTGCTGCGATCGAAAGTGGGATAGGGCGATGTGTAGTCAAAGGTTAGGTTAGAGAGCCGGTGTTTGACAGCATCGCGCGCCTACAACTGAGTGTTAGCAACTATGGAGCATTATGGAGATTGTTCCTGCCTCTGTCCGCTCGTTGGCTGCACCTCGGGCAGTACGCAACTCGATATCGCATTGTTGCTGTTGCTCAGCGCTCCAGCCACATTCAGCCAATTGACGTTTCAACTTGTCAAGTTCCCCTTTCGTCCTGGTGAGGTTCTGTTGTCCCTGGTGGGCGTCCTTCTCCACGTCCTTCCATTTTGCCTCGAGCGCTTTCAACTCCCTCTCGTTCATCAAAAGCCTTAAACGATTCTGCTCCTCCTCAGCGGCACCCTGTGCCAGGCGTGCCTTCGCCTCGGAAATTTGGCCCAAATAGCCTCCTCCAGTATTCCCGGTGTTGGACGTTGACACGCCGGTTAAGAGGGTTTGAAGAAGTTCCTCCATGTTAGTAAGGGTGGCCTGAGTTGTGTCGTGAGAGGTCTTCACACTCTGATAGGCGTTCTCGAGCTGGTTGACTTGACCCCGTTTATCTTCAAGTGAATCGCGCAGATTTTGGAGTTCCTCCCGAGAAGTGGCGACCTGCTTTTTCTCGTCGTCGACGTTACCGTTGGCGAGTTGGATCTGAGTACGGAATTTCTCGAGCTCTTTGTCCAACTCTGCGACGTCTTCCTCCATCTTCTTCAGCTTTCCACCTTTCTTCCGTTCCGCTTCGCGTTTCTCACTGACTTCCCCCCACATCTTCTCCGCCGCCTTGCACTCCTTCAGCAGCCTTTTCCTCTGCTTATCTTCAGCTTCATTCTCCGCTCCCTTGGCTTTCATATCCTCTCCTGCCGTCTCGACTCTTCTCTTAGCGTCAGTCCACTCCCACGCCCGAAGCATACGGCCAATTCGCTCGAGTTCTGTTCGCTCCTTTTGCCAAGCGAGGAACTGCCGTTTCTCAGCACGAAATTTCTCCAACTTCGGTGAAATCTCCTCAACAAGGATTGAGCTGAGCTCCTGGACACGTTTATCCTTCTTGTCCATCGTCTTCTTGGCTTTGTCCTTGCGCTCTTCGAACATTCGAGTACCGGCCGCTTCCTCCACCATACCAAGAATCTCTTGTGGTCGCATGTTAAGGACCTGAGAGGTTCGTGTAGATAATCGCACAGTGGAAACATGGACACGACGGACCTTGGTTATACGACCCTGCATAATCAGGAAATTGGGGTTGTTGATGTTCAACTGGACACTCTGGAAAAGATTCTGAACCGTTTGCTGGGTAGATTTGTGCCCATTCAACAAGTATTTCGATATGTTAGGGAGTACAATCTGCCCTCGTTAAATGGTTAGCAAATGTCAGGTCCTTGAAATGAGGAACCGACCTGGCGAGTGACTGTGATCTGTTTATAGTCTTCTAGTCCCACTGGACTTTTTTCCCGATCTGAGTTGTCGAAGACGATGGTAACGCTCGCTTTGGCGACACCAGCTTGTCCACGTTTGTAAATAAGATCTTGTTGGTTCTGCGCACGCATCTACAGGAACAGGACTGGTAACTAGGCTCAACATGTCCGAGAAACAACATGCGCACCTGAGCCATGTTCGTAATCCCAAGAACGAAACATATCGCGTCTAAGATATTAGACTTGCCCGATCCGTTCAAACCGGTGATTGCGTTGAACGAAGGGTCCCATCCCGTTATCTGCGTCCGTACAGGATAGGACTTGAATCCTACATCATCACGTTAGAGTAGGGTTGGGTTGGGTTGTGCAACTTGCCTTCTAGTACAAGTTCCTCAATCCGCATCCTTTGTGTCTGCGGTTGTGAGCGTTTGGACGCGACACGACGCGTCGAGGAATTCAAACGGAGTGTGAATACTAAAGTCACGTGTCAAATTTTAGGTGCGGTTTTATGGCAAAAGTTGATCAGCTGGCGCCCGTTCCCAGCGCTTGGGCGTATCATCAAGGATCGCAGTATTGATAATGTTGTTATGATAGCCTTGAAACCAGGCGCTTAGTCCCTTAATGAACACCTCCACAATAGCTGCCATCGGCAGCTCAGAAGTTCTCCTGCAGACTGCGATCGACCGACGAGATCACCTACGAAAAAGGAAGTTTTGGGCAAAAGCCCTCCTGACAAATTTCTGCATAATCACGGCCGGCATTCCGCAGCTGAGTGCATGCCACGCGTGCCTGTTGGACTGTGGAGTTAACCATCTTTCACTTTCCCCCCGACCACACACGTTCCCAAATTTGACGTGGTGTATTTGCTCGGGGTAAAGCCATAACCTGTGAGTCAGTGCATCCTCCTCGATGTTCAAGCCAGCTCGCAATTAACCATCATCACCCACAAAGTACCAGACCAGGTATGGTGATTTTATCCCAAACCTGCCAGATAGTCCGACTGATTTCAGCATCTTATCTTTGAGGATGTCGCTTTCGGATATCTCAGACTTGACCGACATCTCCACCGATGAGGACGACATACCACTTGCGAAGCGCACTTCCAAGGTCAAGAAGGCGCCTAAGGAATACAAGATTACACATGTTCTCCGCGCACCCCGAACAGCACAGTATACTTCCAAGTCGCTCTACGGTACGTTAACGTGTAGCAAAGTTCCGCTTCGAAATATTTATTACATCCCCGCCGATAGACCAGATCATTGAAAATGCCATAGATCTTGATCCGGAATATCAACGGGGTAAGCTATTTGCTTGTGGAGCGAATTGCTTGCGTCGAGGCTGCATCTAACGGAGTCCACTCCAAAAGATATTGTATGGCAGGAAGAAAAGCAGTCTGGACTGATCGATTCGATTCTGCGCAATTACTACATACCCCCGATAATTTTTGGTGCGTCAGATTATTGTGCTGATCATATCAGATTTCACAACGGGATGCGAAGCCGTGACAATCCAAGACGATGGGAATGAGCTGCGAACTTGTATCGATGGGAAACAGCGTTTGACTTCAATCCAAAGGTAAAGTTATGCTTTGGCTGTACACATACTGACTAATTTGACCCATCACTCCAATGAAGATTCATTGATGGACATGTGTGTTGTCGAATCTAGTTGCACAATTCATTCTCTTACGTTTTTAAATGCAGATACCACGTCAGTTGCGTTCGTAGTGTCAAGGTTCGGATACTTTACTAAGCTTTCCCCATCCGGTCGCCAGATAAAGATTCGTGAGTGTCATATTGATTATTCCATCTACAAACATCCTTTACAAGTTAAACATTTGTTTGCGCAGATTTACCAATGAAAAACTTTGGTTCAAGTCAACTGCGACGAATACAAAACGCAAGCTTCTTCCTCAGCACCTGAGAACACAGTTTGTGAATAAACAAATTGTGTGCGTTGAATACACAGGATTGGATGGCGACCAAGAACGAGAGATTTTCCAGGCAAGCAAGCAACCTCCCACGTTAGTCAGATTCTTACTCTAATTCATTGTACATAGAGGGTTCAGTTGGGCGTCGCGCTCACACCCGCAGGTGCGCTTTGTTCAATTATCTGCCGCTGACGCTGATGCGACTTGCTGGAAAAAGAACGACTGCAAGCGCTTGTTGGCCCATGGTCCACGGCTATTCGCGAGATCCAAAACCAGGTTCTTGGAGAAGAGGGTTTCGAAGGTTATCTGGACTGGGGGCACGCTCGTGGACGGGACTTCCAGTGCCTTGCTACGATCGGTTACCTTATCGAGAATCATCCAAAGACTGCGATCCCAGGTACCAAGACCCTCGAGAAATGGCTCCAGAAAACTCAACCGGTGTCGACCCAACTTCGTGTCGATTTACATGAAACTTTCCGAATCTTTGTAGCTTTAGCACGTGACAAAAAATACAGCGGATCGCTCAATCGACCTACCCGTGTTTCCCCGATCGAGTTCGTCATGATCGGAGTGTTGATTTACTTGAAGAGGCAGACCCTGTCACTTGCACAGATATCCTCGGCTGTCGAGAAAATGAGGAAGGACGTTCGTGCCTCCCACAAGGATATCCGTTCAAATACTCGTGTCACGAAGCATTTAATGGAATTTATGGCAAACAAGATCAAGGTTTCTGAACTCAAGAGTGACGGAGAAGGGGATAAACCTGCCGCTCTAGCGATATCCCAGGCAGTTAAACCTGTCAAGCGCAAAAGACCCGTGTATTCAGACGACTCGGACACAGAGCCCACTCCCAAGGTGAAACCCGCAAAAAAATCGACTAATTCAATGCCTGCTGCAGGTTGGTGAATTTCGTTTCTGGGAGAGGTTTACCAATCAGAACTGATCGTGTTCAAGCTGTCAAGTCATCAAAGCAAACATCTGATCCAAGCGATCAGAAAACGAACGGCACAAAGAAAGCAGCGGCCCCACCAAGTTCCAAAACCAGTCTGACTGCGAACCCTTCGCAGCCGTCGGGATCGCGTCGTACAACTAATAATTCGTTGTCAAACCTTTACCCCGTTTCGGCCAGAAAATCATCTTTGCTTATACCGCAACCGTCGCATAGCCGAACTCCCCAGGCTCTGCCATCCACTTCAAATGCCCACAATGTACATTTGGGGTCTACCACATCGAACCCTGCGCGCCATGCTCCTCTGACCGTACAGACTGGTTCTACGGTGAAGGTAGAATCACCGCAGTTAAGCTCGGTGAAGTCCCCGGCTACCTTGTCCGCGGTTGACAGACTCGCCCCAATCCGTGCTGCCAAGGCGTCCCTCGCTTCTGGTATTGGCGTGCAGTCTCCTGTGAATAATGGCTTCGAAATACAGGCAATGTCTAGCCCTAACACAAATCCCCCTCAAGCACTGGCCGATCTTCGACAGAACCCTGCTCTACCCCAACCTGCAGTATCGCAACAACAGCCTCCCCCACCACCGTCAGGTCAATCCTTGTCGCAGCTTTTTCCCGGAAACCCGGAGCAGGGACGCCTCATCCCCGCACAGCTCGAAGGAGTATTGCGAACCCTGCGTTCGCAATTCCCGCAACTTGGTTTTCCTGCCCAAAGCATGAGTAATGATGCTTTGATCCCAGCAACATCTGGGCAAAATGTGCAGTCAAGTGGAATGACTGGTCACCCCATGACACCTCTCTCAATGCCTGGGCTTGTGAACACTGGTAGTGCCAATCACTCAGGACATACACCCCAGGGATATGGTGTCGGTACACAGGGTACTTACAATATTGGAAGTATCACAGGTACACAGGCAAATCCAAATTGGGCATCTGGGCCACACATGGTACCACCATCTAGTTTGGGCATGTCATGGAATGTGGCCTCACAACCACCACCTCCCACCATGAACTTCCCGACTCCTACCTTACCTAGTCTGCATGTTCTCCCGCAACGCCCAGCAGTCGTAGCAAGCACTCCAAGTAACTCCATGCGAGCAGAACCGCTTGGTCCTCCATCCAGATCAGTGTCCTCGGAGAGCACGATTCCAGATGGTCGACGAGGATCGTACAACAAAGATCGACATCGTCCCCCGGATGACAGACGACCTAATAACAGACATGACCGTAATCAGGATATGTATCGCGACAAGCGAAACTGGTTTCGCCCGCGATCTTAGCGGAGGAGACTCCCCGAGCTGCCTTGTGACACAAGTTGAGCTTCGGGAGAACGACTTTCGAATACCTCGTCGCGGGTAGCGACCTATATATAAGGGTGAAGCAATTAGACATACTGGGGAACACCTTTTGGAGAAATATGGCAGGCAGACAGGCAGGCAGAATGGAAGTCCAAGTTTCAATCTCACCCACTGTTATCGATCCATTTTATTCGTTCCTATGCCTTCTGAGATGGACCGATAACCGTTACCCCACTTTTTGTCCATACCTGCAGTCTTATCAGGATCACTACGATATTATCATTCCGTTATTTTAGTCCGCGTGCAAAACGCACCATTTCAACTCATGTTCATGTTCCATTTACTCGTATGTTAGATTCCCCACCATTGGCCTCGTACTGTAATAATCTGTCCTTGAAGCTTGATGGCCCACCAGCGAAGCATCCCAACTAGAATCTGGAAGGCGCTTCGCACCAAGTCATAGAGCGAGCATACGTAATCCTTCCCGGAAGCGCCTAAACGTCGCAGCGGAAAGCACTCGCCGAGAGATGAAGATGCAGGTCGCCAAGGCTACTGGACTCGCCGCATAGCAGAATGGTGGTCGTTAACAGCCCACACGGATTTCTGGAATACTGCCGCGTTATCAATAAGTCACGACCGGTGACCTAGGAAGGATGATAAGACGGTGGACTACATAGTAAGCTAAACTACTGTAGCAGGATGGCGACTGCCATAGCCACACAGGCCAGTGCCACATACGGTGAGAGGCGCTCTCCTGTTTTAAAATTGGCGGTCGGTCCAGGAAATCATTGTCGTTGGAAAAGTGTCCACGCACCTATACGAGCAGACATGAAGAAACAACCAAAGATCCTGCGCGTGCGTTAACAACGGGAGACGATGGTACCCTAGAGAAGTGAATATACCCGTCCTTGTTCCTGTCAATTAGACGAGGCGCAACCGCGCGCACGTACGTGCACGTGCAAATCATCAGTAGGATGACGAGGAGAAGAGATTGAAAATTGAAGAGTGCTGACTTGTGACATGGTTAGCTCAGGTGGGGTATCTAACATTCATCAGATCTCACCATGACTGTACTTCAAGAATCTGAAAGAAAGACTGGGATGCGACCGGTGACCTGTAACTGAATTGACGAGCCTTGAGCTTGAGCGTCACAAGTATGCAACCCAATGGACCTCTGCCACGCGCACTGCCTTTCCTCTTTCGGCATATTGACCAAAAGCGATATTTGATTCCAGCTATGTAGTTAGTCGAACATTATCAGACAAGTACTACAGCCTGATTCTCAGCCAATCCGGCTGCAGCTCCCCACTGACGCTTTATCGGTGTATTCGAGCCGACAGATCTCATAGTAGGCCGTAGGTACCTCGCGTAGTGTTTGACATCGGATCTATCAGTGCAATATGCAAGGCAACTGCAAGGCACCTTTCACAGGCCAGGCTCCAGAATCGTGGTGGTCATAGCTTATCGTCCCGCGGCGTTTCTTCCAACCTGGGTTCTGGCTACTAGTCCTTCTGCACATGTACGGTCTCAGGCACTGATGCAGGTATCAGTGCCTTACAGTAGTCACCCCGGAAATCCATGTACCGTGCCTTGTGGGTGCTCCAGCGACGTGGGACAAGTCTCGTTTAGACTTTGAGAAGATCAATATTATTCAGCATTGATCTTCATATACACACCTTGCAAATTATGCCTGCCTGCATCAACTGACTGACAAGTTTGTTGGTAAATTTGGCACCATACTGTCTGATAGTTGGTGTTCGTTACAGACGGAACAGCTTGTGATATCACGAAACTGTCAAACTATGGTCAAGATATGTACCCCGATCCGGGAGCCATGTGGTTCCACTGTCATTTCGGACAAGTGCGTGCTCATCGCAGCCGGGCTCCTATCACCAAGTCTGGGACCATCCATGATGATTCAAGCGGTATTATCCCACCAATTATTTTTGTCTGTCGTTTGACGGAACGAAACATGACCGCTGCTGATACGTGGGGGACTGATACGACGAGATCGTTCGCGCTGAATCAGGTTGCCGTACGTGCCACTTGTGAGCTCCAAGTATTGGATGATCGAGCAACATAAATACTAGGTTCCGGGAAGTTTTCTGCGAGAGATACATAGTCGTCGGACTTGGGGACTTTGGATAGACGGGTTATCGCCGGGGTTTCTCCGGTGACATTTGCCGGTTCCCCACACGCTTAGCCCGAGGAGACACGTGGTTTCCCACGATCTCTCTTGTGGATGTGAGCATCCGGGGAGTACTTCTTCCCGGTGCGGTACGATGATAGAGCTCGCCAGCGTTCAATTTGACTGTATCGCTGGACCGGATATGGTGTGGCGACCGACACCGACTCGCGAGGATGTGGCCAAAGATAACGCTGCGAGGTAGGCCACGCCAAGGAGGCTCCAACAATCATTACTACTATTATACTGTACCAGACAACCGGCGGGTGGACACGCGGTGATTCTCTTGGCATAGTCTCCGCGGGCTCCCGGCTCCCAGCTTCAAGGTCGGTGGGTGTAATCATGTGCAGTCAAACATGTGCTGGTTCAGAGTGATTGTCGGGAGCGACGATTACGAAGTGGTAGGAGTATCCGCGAAGGGTCTGCATGAGAGATATCCTGGGCTATCAAACGACAGCACAAAAGGCGGTTGGGGAGGCCGTATTCCATCTTGATCAAAGACTGCGGCCATACGCGTCTCGATCGCGGGGTAGGAAGGGAAGGTAAAGCACCAAAGTAATGAATTCACTCCAAGTGAACCGCGAATAAAACCTCGCGAAGCACAACTTCATCGCTGCGGAGTTGAGTAAGTAATAGAGAAGTTTTCGAGGTTAGGTCCACCAGAGCGACATTAGGGTAAAATGGGTCGGGCTTATCATCCACGTGATGGGATGCTACCGCATGGTTCAGTGCCTCTTTGGAACCACGACGGTAAGTCTGATGCCGGCAGATGGGTACCAGCTTTGGCGAGATCGTACCGGGAGATGAACGCGGCAAAGCTTTTGTCGGTCACAGTGAGAACACTATTTTCGTCGCTCTTCATCGTTGAAATCTCCCTACAAAAACCGGCCTCTCGCACGATTTTTCCCCTTCACCGTCTTGAAGCCCCCCCTCACGGCGTCCAATGTCGGTTTACGAGGAGCGCAACAGCTTTGGCTCCGCTGAGAAGGAGAAGCAAGCAGGTAGCTACTCCACTCACCTCTCGTTTGCCAACATTCACTCACGACAACGCTTCCTCCTCAGAAACTCTCAACGCGGCTCTCCCCCTCGAGGACTTCGATGATCCAAATATCGACAAGGGCGAGGCACTCGCCGGCATACTCGGTCAGTATATCGTGTCCTCGTCCCGACGATCTCTCACAGCGCCTGCTAGAGGATGATTCCCCCTACCCCGAGGTGCGATCCGCTGTCGCAAACACAGACGATCCCAGTATTCCTTGCGGAACCTTCCGTGCATGGGTGATGGGTATGTAACGGCTCTTTGGAACCACTTCTGTCGGAGCTCAGTCACCCCGTCTTACCAGGCATCTTATGGGCGGTCGTCGTCCCTGGCTTAAACCAGTTCTTTTTCTTCCGATATCCTACCGTCACTATCACCAACAATGTCGCACAGCTTCTCTCTTTTCCAATGGGTCAGTTGTGGGCGAGATTTGTGCCGAACTGGAAGATTCTCGGCATCTCAATTAATCCCGGCCCGTTCACGATCAAAGAACATGTGGTAGTGACAATGATGGCAACTGTCGGGTATCAGTCTGCATACGCTGTGCGTCTGCAATCTTTTCTCGGCCATACTCTGGACTTACTAGATTGTCAAAGACCGATATTGTCGCGGTGCAAAGAGTCTACTACAATCAGATATTCGATTTTGGCTGTACGTGTTCTTAGATCCTGACTTTTGATTTTGCTTTTGACATTTTTTTGCAGACCAGTGGATGTTGGTCTTGTCGACACAGATGATCGGCTTCTCCCTAGGAGGTGTCATGCGCAGATTCCTGGTGGAACCTCCTTCCATGAGTATGTGTAAATCTTGCCCGCACAACTGCTCCCTAATCCAACCTTTCAGTATGGCCCGTCAACTTGGTTAACTGCGCGCTCTTCAACACTTTGCATGCTCAGGTCTATGCTGGCATGGGCACCCGTGGGGGTATGTCACGCGGGCGATTCTTCACATACGTCTGGCTCGGTGGCCTTTTTTGGTACTTCTTCCCGGGCTATCTTTTCCAGGCGCTCAGTTCCTTCACCTGGGTATGCTGGATTGCCCCAGAGAACGTTGTCGTCAACCAGCTCTTCGGTTATTCGAGTGGTCTCGGAATGAGTCTGATTACCTTCGATTGGTCCCAGATTACCTCCTTCAACCTCAGTCCTCTTGCTTCCCCGTGGTGGGCAGAGGCAAACATCATCGCAGGCTTCGTCGTGTTCTTCTGGATCCTGGCACCTATCATTCATTTCACCAATACTTGGTATGCGGCGTACATGCCCATCTCATCACGCATTTCGTATGACAACACCGCTGCCACTTACAACGTGACAAGGATCCTCACACCGAACAACCAACTTAACCTCACTGCTTACCAAGAATACAGCCCCTTGTTCCTGTCGACCACGTTTGCAATTTCGTATGGCCTTTCGTTCGCATCCATCACAGCTACAATCGTCCATGCCATCCTGTTCTTCCGAAAACAGATCTGGACCCAGGCACGCCGAGCTCTTCACGAGCGACCTGACATCCACGCACGTCTCATGTCCAAGTATCGCCGAGTTCCTGAATGGTGGTACATGTGCATTTTCGTGATCATGTTCATATTCGGCATCGTCTGTATCGAGGTTTGGCCAACCGACTTTCCTGTCTGGGGTTTCGTGTTGGCTCTTGTGATCGCATTCCTCTATATCATCCCCATTGGTATGATCCAAGCTATCACCAACCAACAGATCGGCCTCAATGTTATCACCGAATTGATTGTCGGCTACGCTATCCCCGGTCGTCCTCTCGCCATGATGATGTTCAAGACTTGGGGATACATCACGATGTACCAGGCACTTCAATTCGCCTCCGACTTTAAACTTGGTCATTACATGAAGATTCCTCCTCGGACGATGTTCTGGTGTCAGGTGGTTGCTGCTGTAATCTCCGGGACCGTTCAGCTTGGTGTTCAGGCCTGGATGTTTACCAATATACCCGACATGTGCAGTCCCGACCAGAAAAGTAAATTCATCTGCCCCAGCACCGAAGTGTTCGGGACTGCCTCTATAATCGTACGTTATCGAAAACGAGTTTTGACTTGGCAATCCGACCACTCACATTACGCCCTAATTTAGTGGGGTGTTATCGGTCCTCAACGCCAATTCTCCAGTGGGCAAGTATACAACAACCTGCTTTGGTTCTTCCTTGTCGGCGCTCTTTGTCCAATTGTTGCTTGGCTTGCGCAGAAGAGATGGCCAAACAGCTGGGTCCGCTATGTCAAGTACGTCACGCTCCCCCAGCCAACTGAACCCGGACATTGAAACACGTGGTCTAGCTTTCCTGTCATTTTCAATGGAACTGGGAACATTCCTCCCGCGACAGCTGTCAACTATGTTACATGGGGTATCGTCGGTTTCATATTCCAATACGTCATTCGTAGACGTCACTTCTCCTGGTGGACAAAGTACAACTGTATGTATCCCGACTTACACGTCGTCCATGCTTGCTCACTTATGCCTGCTGCCTCACATGCACAGATGTCCTCTCCGCCGCGCTGGACACAGGTCTTGCATGTTCAATTATAATTATTTTCTTCTGCCTGCAATTCCCAAAAAACGGCGGGATTGGTGAGAACAATATATTCACATGGTGGGGGAACACAGTGTTTTTGAATACTGCCGACGCCCTTGGAACGCCACTTCGAACGGTCGATGGAACGTTTGGGTGAGTGTCCAGAGACAGTGGATTGGATTTCCTTTCCTAACCCACTTGGTGCAGGCCTTCGACCTGGTAATGTGGAAATCCAAACGGGGCATGTTGATGTATGAATTGAACGATATCATGTATAATCATATACCTATTCTTGTCATTGGAACGAAGAGGGCTTCAAGTCTAGTACTTGCAGAGATCATCGGATGTCGTCCGCTGTGTTCCGCACGACGGGGAGCTTCCACAAATTTTGAATGTTTTCGGCCGACCGACAGGAGACGTGCACTTTGCCGTACTAGAGCGCGACCATATTCCGCAGGATGATCAACAAACACCTGGGGCTATGATCAGCGCTTCAGCCCTTGGTGAGTTTAGGTGGGCTTAGCCACCTCGGCACGAGCGAACAGCGACGATCTTGTGTAACATAGCGTTACGTAAGGAGCCTATGGAATTGCACAAGGCTCTCGTGGCTGTGCAATCGTGGGACAAATTGTTGTCTACCCACACTGAGCACGACCGTCCAAGTAGTCATCACACCACCGTCGACGTCCCCGCCTGCACTCAACGTCTGTAACAATGGTCAGTCCTAGTTTCTCTCGTACAGTTGGGACGCTCAGACGTCTCTATTCACCCCGGAATCCGTAAATCATCCTTGTGGGGTTGGATGGTTGGACGAGTCTGCGGATGTACCGACGATTCTTGGGTCCGGTTTAGCTGACTAGGCTTTATCGTTCGACAGGCCAGCGCGGAGCTCGCAGCAACATACGCCGCCCTTATACTCGCCGACGACGGCATTGAAATCACGGTACGTCGATACGAAGCGTCCAAGCCGATCCCCAACTCAGAACTTGTTAGGCTGACAAAATTATCGCATTGTCAACTGCTGCCGAAGTTGACCTTGAGCCCATCTGGGCATCACTCCTTGCAAAAGCCCTAGAAGGCAAGAACGTCAAGGATCTGCTATCGAACGTCGGCGCTGGTGGAGGAGCACCCGCCGTGGGTGCCACTCCAGTTGCCGCTGCGGGTGGTGCCCCTGCCGCAGCCGCCGCAGAAGAAGTCAAAGAAGAGAAGAAAGAGGAAAAGGAGGAGTCAGACGACGACATGGTATGTATTCGCCACCCACACTTTGTGAATTCGTTTTGTGTGACTGACCGCCGACATCGTTTTATAGGGCTTTGGGCTGTTCGATTGATTTCCTTTGCCGCCTGCTATCTTATTCCCGTTGTATCCTCATTTCATCACGCATACACTGTGCATCAATCAAAATCCCTTGGGCCACTTGGTCTGTGCATCGTGAATAGACCGTTGTCTACTGGCACTGAGTAACATCATCGAGCATATGTCGGCCAGATGTTCTTGTGTTCCGCCTTCAAGTTGGGATGAGAATAAGACGGCGAGCGTCCGGCATTTGCTTCGCACTTGGTCGATCGCCCTGATCGCCCGTGGTCACTTCAAGTTAGTATTGATTGTCTCCGTTCGAATCTTTGGGCACGCTACACCCATCTTTCGCACATTTAAGTTTACTACTATCCAGTATTCAAAGTCCTCCCGGCATGCCAGTCAAATCTTGCTGGACTACTACAGATATGTTGACATTGACATCTTTACGCCTTGAGCAGTATGAACGTTTGAAGAACTGCCGTCCTCCCAGAACAATTGATCTGCGCATCCTTGAGCTCTCGGATGAACAAGCACGATGAACCTGAACCCGTTGTTTGTGACTATGATTGCCTTGGACTTTGTACGATACTATGACATCCTGAATTTCGTGAAATAGCGACTGGACAGCACCAGTGACTAAGTGGAGGAGCATCTGGGACTAATGTCGATGCGCAAACAGAACGCAATTGTTTCCGTAAGTCGCTGTGGTACGACTACACAACTTTCCACCAGTTTATGTTCGGGAACTTACGACAACACAACCATATATCCATATCCTATCTGCTTCGCGTCGTGCTTGGTTTACTAGTAGTAGACATGTCTCTCTTCAAATGGTCCAGTAAGTTCACGACGTGCTGCCATTCCCGCCATCGACTCCAATTTTGCTCGTTTCTCCAGCTCCAGAACGACGCAAAGCGGATCAAGCCTTGCCTATCATACCGAACGAGATATACATCCATGTATTCGAATACATTGCCCCACCCATCAGTGGGCGTCTAGCGCCAGAAGAACTCGAAATATTCACGCGTCTTTCCCGCGTCTGCAGATTCTTCGCCAATTTCTGCCTTCCCCGCATATTTGAATTCATGGAGTTTTCTGGCTCTATGTTTCGCGATGATACACCCACCGGGCTGCGCAATGACGCCATTTACAAGGCGTCGCGCGAGGCGACGTTATGCACACAAATTGCCGCGAAGCAACCCCTCGCACTCTCCCTTGCCAAGCGAGTGAGAGTTTGCCATTTCACAAAGTGGGAGCTCGACGCTATAGGCTCATGGGCAGTCAGACTGTTCGCTATGAAGTACATCACAGGGATGCTACACATGAAAAACATCCGCGAGCTCAGGTTTTCAGCCAGCTTCGTGTACGCAGAACACTGGCGTGCGATTGCAACTCTACAATCGCTCGAGGAACTCTCTTTCAATGCGTGCCAATTTCTGCGGGGCCCTGCGGATGTTGAACCCGAGGAGAGGGTCAAGGTCAAGGTATCTCGCCTTCGAGTGACTGATTGTGCCGGGCATCGCCAACCCGTTGCGGCTATAGATCCTCGGTACCTACATACTCTTGCCATGGATCCCGAGTTTTTCGATCAAGTTGATTGGATCCCGCAGTCTGCCCTCACAGAGCTCCGCTGTTGTTGGGAACCCCCTTATCCGACCCAGCACTGGTCCCTTGCGCAGATGCATACTGTCCTCATGCAAGCCCCGCAGTCTATCGAGGCACTGTGGCTTTCTGTTGATGTTAGACCTGGGGTAGGTCAAGGCATGGTCCGAGGCATATTCGATGATCCCGCGTGGAAGAACCTGCCTCTCCTGCGCTCGCTCACACTGCAAGTCCTCTTTGAGGATTTGGATAAATCTGCAAATGTAAGTCGACTATCTCCCTTGGGCTCCACATGGCTGTTTTACCCATCCCCTAGATGCTTTCCTTCGTCTTGGATTGTATTGCGCCTCTCGCAGATCTACAATCATTCACGCTGGATAATTGCATACTTACCACGGAGATTTCACCCACAGAGATTCGACGCATCCTTCATGACAAACTGCGCCCTTCCTGCCGTCTCAAGTATGCAGACATTTTCGGTAACATTTTCCGTTTAATGGAAGGGGAATGGTCAGAGGTATCTTGTAGTACAGCGTAACGAAGTGCAATCTCACTGAAAGGCTTTTTCGTTCCT